>JAWNOS010000481.1:0-36427 GCA_035045845.1 Drosophila buzzatii
ATAATTTTTTTTCTTTAATTAAGTTAATTTTGTGTTTTTTTTTTAGCAATATATTGATGCAGAGAAAATAAAAACATATTTATTTATAAACGGACCACAGAATATATAAAAATACAAATTGATAAACAACAACAATGAAATCAAATTTATATTTTAATTATTCAGTATTTTTTTTATTTTAAATGTATTTTGTACTTTTTTTTTAAAACTCTCTTTTTTACAATTTTTTTTAATATATTAAATTTCTTTTCTCAAATAATATTTAATTTACATTAAATATTTTGTTTATTTTGAATTCTCTCTCTCTCAACTTTCACTCTGTGTTGCATACTAACTGCGGTTGGAGACCGCAATTTATTGTTTTTTTGCTCTACAAGGACAATGGATTTTTTGTTGTAAATTTTGATTTGTCGCAATTGTGGTATTTTTTGGTCGTTTTTGTGCAGAAAGCTCTTACTTGGTACACCGGAGACAAGTCGCGGTGGACGCAGTACACGAAAGGCTCGTAGCGCTTTCACATCGAAGGCATCCTTCATCAGATGGGACAGTGCTGTACTTATCGCTCTGCAAAAATGTGATTTATCACAGACAATTTCATACATGTCTCAGTTTCGATTGAATTGGATATAAGGTAACATAGAAAATGGTTAAAACTAGGCCGTATATATATATTTTTTTATGGCCTGGGCGCTCAACGCTTTTAACTGGCATATTTTATATGCTTACCCTATAACTACAATTGTAAAATCTAATAAATTCCATCCATTTCTTAGATATGCACCATTATGTAACACAAAACCATATGCTAAAATTTTTTCATAACACATTCCGCTGTGAATATAACTAGGAATATATATTCAACTTTTTCCTAATTTTTTCAATTTATTTTTTTATAATTTTGTTGTTTATTGTTTTGTGTGTGTGTTTTTTGTGAATGACATGATTTGTATGATTAAATGTGTTTTTAAATGAATGAGAGTTGAGTTGATGCGGCGCGGTGATGCATAAAAGACAGACGAAAGAAATATATATATAGATTAATAAACCACAATATCAGCTGTATTAAAAAAAATTATATATTTATTTAAGGCCTCTTAGAGTGGGCCGCATGGCACTTACTAAGGTTTGATTCGTCACATTCGAATCGCTGCCCGGATAAGGCGTATAAACGGCCAAGGCAATACAATTGGCAAATATGGTTAACAAAATAAGGAACTCAAATGGTCTAGAGATTGATTTTAGTTAAGGAAAATTCGTGTGGCTTAGAATTGATTAATAATTAGATTTTATATAAATTAGCCATTTTTATCAGATAAATATGATATGCATTTGGTTGTTCTATTATCATGATATACGCATATGCTTCTATTTGATATTTTTTAAACTCAAGCTAAAGTAGATTTGAGCTTTTATCTAATAGAAATAATAAAGCATATATTAAAACTTCCTTTCTATTGGCTGGTTTGCCTCGATCTGCGTGTAAATTTAATAATGTAGTACTTTTCCTAAGTCAAGCGCCAAATCTCTTCTGAAGCTAAATTATTACTTCCATAAGCACAAGCACTTGCTTCCGTGCTCAGTTTTATACTGTCATTTTATTGCTCAGCTGTTCGGCTGCATTGAGCGCACTATAAACGATCGAAAGAGAGCGCAGGCAGGGAGAGCGCATCAACGTCCACTCTCACACATACACACTCATATTACCGCTCTCCCACATACTCTCTCTAAATGACGCTCTTAAGAGTTATGTGCACTAATTGCTTCATGCTTCATGCTGAAGATTTAAAAACTCTTTACAAAGAGAACAAATTCATGACACTTTAATTAGCGCAATATAAAAAGAAAATATTTAAGAGCAATTAGGATCGTTTGCGCTCACGCATTGAGCGTAAAAACTCTTTTGCACAATAAAATGAATCAATTGATGATTTAATAAAATTTGACTCTTGTTAATATAGAAATCAAAGGCAAGAAGAAAAAGAATTATTTCAGTAAACAAACAACAATTTTGAGTAAATTTTGCATATCATATGAAATAATAATATCTAGTGATATTCTTTCTTTAAGATGTATAATTATATAACCCTTTCACAACCTATAAATAAACTCTTAAGAATTGTTCATCCCTTTAAGGATCCTCTGTTTTATGTTTAGGCAAAAAGGATACTTCCATTCGACGATGCGTATGCAAAGCGCTCGTATGGGATTCTTGAGACCTAGGCAGAAGAGCGCTCTTTGTGGTCGATCCGGCTGCGGCTTGCCGCGTCGCTGCGGACGTTTTTGGCCGGCGGCGCCAGCTTTTTTGTGCACCGCCGCCGCCGCTGGGTCCAATTGTGGTGCCGTTCATAGTTTCCGGAATGTTTGCAATGCCCATGGTATCGATGCCTATATATAGGTAGGGGTGATTTTGTGGCATTGATAGCAAAAGTCAGTGAGAACTCGTGTGGTGTTGGGGAGCTTTGAACTTACCCATTATGTTGTTGCCGCCGCCCATTTCCGTTTGCGGATTATGGGCATTGGACATGTCGCCAGCAACGGCAGCGCCTCCGTTGCCATTGGGCGTGAAGGTGCCGCCGCCAGCGGCACCTCGCTCAAAGTCCATGATGTTGAAATATTTACCGGCTCCGCCGCCGAAATTATCGATCAGCTCTGCGGAGCTGGAGTAGAAGGGTGAGAATGCTTGAGTATCGTCCTCCTCCTCTTCGTAATACTCGTCAGCCTCCTCGTCGTCGTCGTCGGCCTCCTCGTCTTCTTCTTCGTCTTCGTCGTCGTCGTCGTGATGCTGATAATCGTGTTGCTGCTGTGCCAACTGCTCTTGATCATCAATATCGGTTGTTGTGCCCTCGGGCTCGTCTTCTTCGTCGTCGTAGTCTTCGTCGTCGGTTATCTCAACGCCGTCGTCGTCCTCCTCAGTTATTCTACATGTCCTCCGTATGGAGGGCCGTTTATTGCGTGTATTCCTTCTTACAATGACATCCGCATTGTCATCAACATCCCCAACGTCCTCGAGCGAATCGTTTCCACTGCGCGCTGCACCTGCAATAATTCGAATCTCATCGTCCGCATCATCATCTGCATCCTGTCGCCGCTCACTGATGCTCTCGCAATCGGTATTGCCGCCACCGACAGATGCTGCTGTTGCTGTTGCCCCCTGTTCCTTGGCTGCTGCTGCAACGGCGGCAACAATTGCCGCTGTACGCAATGTCTGTGAGCTGAGGTCAGCTGCGTCCGGATTATCCGGATCGTCGTCGTCGTCGTCCTCACAATCGTCGTCGCCTATAAAGCTGCTGATGTCGCCAACACCAAAGCCATGCAACGTGCTGTTGTCGCCGGTGATGTCGCAATTGCAACTGTTGCTGCTGCTACTATCGCCACCCACAGCACTGTAGCTGCTCTCCTCGTCCCGAGCGCCGCTGCTATAGCTGCTGTTGGTGCTGCCAGCGCTGGTTACACTATTCTGTGGCTGTTGCTGCCAACCAATTGCCGCCGCTGCTGCTGCTGACTGCGCAGCTGCCGCTGTTGCTGATAACTGCGCTGCCGCTGCTGCTGCTGCTGCTGCTGATGTTAGCGCCTCCTCTGGTGTGAGACGCTGACTTGCGGTACCGCCACACGAATTGCAGCTGGATTTGCGTCTCTGCCGTTTGCTGCTGTTCGCTGAATGTGCTTCGCTTCCGTTGTTGTTGTTGTTGCTGCTGTTTTTGTGTCTGCGCTGCTTGAAATCAAGCTTATAGGTCGTATTGTTAACAATTTGGCTAGTGACTGTGCTGAGAGCAAGTTCTGTATTGTTGGCAGCAGCACGTATTCGACTGGAGCTGCTCGCTGGTGTCTCCTCGCTGTATGCAATTACCTCGAGCGGACTGCAACTGTGATGTTCATTTGAATAAAGTCAAAAATAAAATATATTAGTATATTTGAGCATTTCTATTTAGAATATATACGCATACTAAATACTCATTGGATGCAGTTGCTAAATTATACAGTTTTACTAATAATTTTACAACAATTCTGGGAGATTGCATTACATACATTGTACAATATTTGTAACTTTCCCAATACCTTTTGTTATGAATATCATATATTTCTATTTACCCTACAAGAAATGCACTTTGAAAACATTTGAAAATGTTTTCAGTTTGTTCGTTAAGGCTTGAATATTTCCTAATCAATAGAATCTTGTTTGAACAATTATAATTTTGCAAATTCAATTAGATGCGCGCAACCCTAGCAGCAGCATCTAATAAACTTATAGGTCTTAAATACTGATATTGACTTTTTTTTATCGCCGCGTAGACCTCATAAGAGAAGACTGAAAAATGAAGATTAAGCATTTTGAATAACCCTTGAATAAAACTCAAAACAAGCAATTCTCCTCGATGATTCACATATTGATAGTCATGCGACACAAAAAAATAAGTAATAAAAATAATAATAATAATAATTCTGGGTAATGTAATTTTGATCACAAGAAAATTGAAATGCAAGATTAAAAAGCAAGTTGAAAAGAAAATAAAAATAAAATGGACACATATATAAATAAAATAAAAATATAACAGTTTAATAAATAATAAGATTTTATCCTAAAAAGAAAAGTAAATATTTCCACATAATAAAAACTTAAAAATATTATGCAAATAATATAAAAACTGTAAATAGTTTAAAAAATAATAAAATTTTATCCGAAAAGAAAAATAAATATTTCCACATAATAAAAACTTAAAAATATATGCAAATAATATAAAAACTGTAAATAGTTAAAAAAATAATAATAATAGTTTATCCTTAAATAAAATAAAATATTTTCACATAATAAAAATGTAATATTTATAGTGTGAAATTTAATTTTTAAATAATTTACAATTCATAAAAAAATATGAAAATCTAAATTAAATATAATAATATTTAATTTCGTTTTATAATAAAATCTAAATATTTAGTGCAGATTTATTGACAGCATTTAAAAAAATATATAATTAAGTATAAAATATAAAGCTATAAATATTTTATTAAAAAATCTAAAAATGACGAAAAGGAAAATTAAATTATTATCCAGAATTTAACATAATTAAAATTAGGAATTTAATATTAATACTATATCATATTAGATAATTAAATTATTATTTAGAATTTAACATAATTAAATTTAGAAATTTAATATTAATACTATTTCTTATTAGATATGTTTGTAGAGTCTCATAAAATAAATTTTTAATCAATATCTTTCAAAGCGTGAAAGCTTTTCTTTCCCCATTCTATCATACACACTGAAGATCAATATATTTATATACCCGTTTCTCCTAGATCATATGCTAAAGCATGCTTAAAACATGCTCACAGACTTACGAACACAGTCACACACATAAAGTTGTACAGTGGGACAAAATACAGCGATTTACAACATTTAGTTTACGATAGTTAGTAGAGGTTAGTTTTAGGGATTGTTTTTATTTTTGTTATCGTTGACTAACTTACTATGCCCTAGAATTCCTAGAACTTGTATGTTCCAAATAATCAAAGTCTTGTATTGCATTGTAAATGAATTTCTTATCGTGCTCCAGCTGGAGCTGCATATACCTTTGTTGTAGCACAGTGGGACCTGTTGTTGTTGTTGTTGTTGCTGCTGCTGCTGTTGCTGCTGGTGTTGTTGCTGTTGCTGCTGCTGCTGCTGTGGCTGATGTTGTTACTGGCACCGGCAACGTTATCGTTGGCGAACGATGCTGATGACGATGCTCGGGCTTAATAATTATTACCTCCAACTCACTTTTGGCTCTGCTCGACTTGCGATTGTATTTGCGACTGCCGCGAGTTGGTGTATCCGCTTTCATATAGCGTCTAGACGATGCTGGAGATGTGGGCGATGGCTTGCGCTCGATTATGAGTGTATTATCATCGTAGGCTATGCAGTTGACCAGCTCGCCGCCACCCATCAGACTGGTCGTTGTGGCAGTTGTTGTTGCTGTTGCCGCTGTTGTCGCTGTGGCTGCTTTTGTCGCCGTCGCTGTCGGCTCATCGCTGTGGTCATAAAGTTTCGCCTCCTTCTGCCGTTGAAATTGTAGCTGACGTCGACGCTGCGATGCTGAAGTTGTTGCTCCATTGCGCGAGCTGTTGCTGCTGCTGCTGCTGTTGGCTGTTTGCTGTTGTTGTTGTTGTTTGGTCAAGCATGATTCATCAGTGAAAGTTGGTGACAAATCCTTGCACGCGTCTCTAGCTCTATCCTTATCCTTATTGTTATTGTTTTTATGATTTAATTTACTACTAGAACTATCCAAGGCATCGTATTTGTTAATTTGTTGTTGCTGTTGTTGTTGTTGTTGTTGCTGCTGTTGTTGCTGGAGCTGCTGCTGTTGTTGCTGGTGCTGGTATTGCTGTTGTTGTTCCTGGGCTGTGGGCGATTGTTGTTTCTGCTGCGTTGACGTTGCATGCTCCTTATGTTCTCCTAATTTCAATGTGTTCACGATTTATGTTAGTGGATGATTTAATTAGTTTTAGTAATTAAGTGATTTTATGGTAAATGCTGTGAGTATGAAATATGTATGTAAATATTGATTTGATTGTTAGAGAAACAAAAGCTAGAAAAAATCAATCGAGGGCATTGATCGTTGTGTCTGCTTAGATATTTATATACTCTAACTTGAATATATGTGGCTTAAAGATATATGAGAATATAAGCGATAACAGCATTTTAGTAGCTGTTTCAGTGCTCAATCACATTTTTGGCCTATTCAAATAATTTTTAACTAAATATAAAATCATTTGATATATTCAAATAATAAATATTAAAAAAAATAATAACCATGAAGTCATTTGTCATTTTGATAATTATATTCTAGTTGTTGATAAACAGTTTTTGATTTATGATTGGCTATTTCTGTTTCTTTTTCTCGACCATAAATCAAATATTTTTATGCCTAACACTTGAAGCTATTAAAATTTCGTGTAGTGAAATTAAAAAACTATATTAAAATTCTTTGCCATTTCTTTTATAGTGTCTGTATATTTGTTATTATAAATTGAATAAGGACATATTTTGTAAATAATGCAAAATTGTCTATTTATTTAGTACCTATTAATTTAGCTTTTAGTATTTTTTAGTTGTATTAAAATAAACAAAATCAATCACTTCTTAAATAAAAATATATATAAATATAAATATTAAAAAATTTAATTTTAGAAAATTTATTTTTGGTAAAAAAAATATTTATAAATTTTAAATTAATAAATCTATATATGGGTAATTCTCCAGAAAAGTCGACTTTTTGTCACGTCCAACACTTTGGTTTTTTGTAATTATCTTGAAAACGGATTAATTTTAGTACTAATCAAGAGCAATATATTTAACTATTTGACAAAATAAAGAAGTTTTTTGCCATTTTCAGCTCTAAAATTGATGCATTTTCAAGAAATTTACAAAAAATCAAAGTGTCGAACGTGACAAATAGTTGACTTTTCTGGAGAACTACATATATAGAGATTTATTAATTTAAAATTTATAAATATTTTTTTTTACCAAAAATTAATTTTCTAAAATTAAATTGTCTAATATTTATATTTATATATATTTTTATTTAAGAAGTGATTGATTTTGTTTATTTTAATTTGTTTTCTAAAATTAAATTTACTAATATTTGTATTTCTATATATTTGCATTTAAGAAGTGATTGAATTTGTTTATTTTAAGTAAAATTGCGTCGTTGTAGTTTTCTAGTAGAAATATTGCAAAATAGCCAAATCTATTCAGTTGAGCGTCACTATATATGAATTAATTTAATAAATTATATAAATGATTTCCAAAAATATTTTATGTATATAACTGAAACTTGCCAATTTATTTATTATTTATGTCTCTGCTTTGCGCAATTTTTAAATTTAATTTTCTATCAAATATATAGCTAAATTTCCTTTTAGCAAAGATAACTTTAAAATGGCAAAAAAAATTCATGAGTTTATTAATTTTATTCTCTAATCAAAATATACCTTATATAAATATAAATAATTTGTAAGTCACTTGCTAGTAAAATGTCAAATATCATCGTCCATTCTAAATTCATAATTATTTATTTAAAAAATATATAAATATATATAAATGATAAAAATATATTTAAATATGCTACATTTAACATATTCAACTATCAATCGCTTCTCCGAATTTCAAATATAAAGTTATATGATTTTACTAAAGAGTTTACATATAGAATGCTCATCAGCGTCATTCAATGCCAGCAACTAACATATCAATCTTCAATTGTGTTTAATGGACGACAAAGTTTGATGAATGTGTTAGGTGATTCGATAGTCGAGTGTTCGAGTGGAAATGTGAAATGTGAATATTACGCATACGCCATGTCATTTGGTACCTGTATTCATATTTGAAGTTTCCTTCCCACGACTAAATTGATTTTTGCTTTCATTCACTTTGCTGACGAGAACGACTCTATACAAATGCGGTCAACAACAGCCGTTCAACAGGTGTGCCAAGTCTCAGTCTTCCATTGGCATATGCCCGCATGCAAATCGTATGCTCACTCTTGCTCTCTGGCTGTCTCGCTTTCTCTCTCGCGCTCTTTCTCTTTCTCGCTTGGTCTTTCCCTCTCACTCACGTGCTCGCTCGCTGTTGCTGGCTCACACTCATACTTTTGCGGCTCAACAGCTTTCAGTTGGGTTTATTTCCTTTTTTTTATTATGATTGTTATTATTATTAGTATTTTAGACGGTGGTGCATTTGTTGCTTTTTGGACGTTTTGTGTTGTTGTTTTTATTTTGTTTTGTATTATTTTAATTTGCTACTAAATTATTTAAAATTTGGCATTTGTTGAAGTCTGCTGTTGTTTTTGTGTGGGAGCGGCTGCGATTCGTTTGATTAAATTTTATTTTAATTATTGATTTTTGTAGCCTATCGGCTTATCAGCATATATTCAATAGAATTATTGAATTTTGCTTAGTTCCAGGCGAATGGCATTGTGCCTAAGTGCTGCCTGATAACTTATCATTGATTGGCGCTCTATATATAAAACGAAAACCCTTGACACAGTCACTCTCTATATATATGTGTATATATGTGTGTGTGTGTGTGTGTGTGTGTGCGTGTGTGTGTGTGTGTGCGTGCGCATCAAAACAAAAACATACGCAATGTTTACATTTTCTTTGTTGTCGCAACATTTTTTTTGGCCAAACCGAGAACTGTCAAATGGGCAATCAACTTTACCAGGCGCTCTCTCTCGCACACAGACACACTCACACACGCACTCATGCAGACACTCTCTTGCGCTCTCTTGCTGTCACTCTCTTTGCAGCAAAAGCACAGTTAGCTTTACAGCAGCCAACCACAAAAGTTTCTAGCCAAATGCCATATGAAGGCTTTTTTTTTGGCTTTCATTGAATGACAGCTACTCTACTGTGCTCCGTCGCCCACCCCGTCATGAACTGCGCTGGCATTCGTCACTGAATTAAAGTTGCTTAAAATGCTAACCGCATGCGGCAGAGGGGGCGTGGTGGCCTGTCGTTTGGCATTTAGTCGTAATGGGGTCAAGTGCGCGCGGCTATAAACTAATTTGCGCGTTTATCTAATGAGTCGCTGGGGAAAAATGCATAGCACAGTTTTCAGGGCTCGCAAAACATTTTCCTGGAACTGTTAATGCTGACCGATTGACCTACCCAGGCATATGTAATAAGCACTCACACACATACACAGCCATACATGAAACATGCACATGCACAACACACACACACACACACGTGTGAAAAATTTCAGACGCAGTTCGTCGTTTTTCGTTTTCTTTCTTCACAGCAGCCAACGCAATTGAGCTCATTTAACACTTGATTTTGCTATATATTTCAGTATTCTTTACTTGGCTTTACATTTCTTTTATTTGGATGTCAATTCGTATTATTATTGGTTTAGTATTTGTATTATTATTTTTCTTTTGTGGTCTCCACGCAGGCCAACTGGACCAACAGCAACGAGAACGCGTTTAAGGAATCACACACAAAAGCACACTGTGCAGCCTTCGTTAGCTTTTCACGTGGCAACCGTGAAAATGTTGATATACAATGGATTGAGCTTTCGCAAGCTCTAAAAAGCTAACTTTATCGATTGTTAGCATGCACGTTAGAGCAGACAGTTGGGTTCAAGCCTTCACTTGAAGGGTTGCTGTAGCTGATAAGGATTTTGTGGAGCATTTGTTTGATTTTCTTTGAATTTCTAGTTTGATTTAAAACTGATTTGAAAATACTTTCAAATGTGGAAATAAACAGATTAGTACATGCAATAAAAGTAAATATAATTTTCCAAGAACCCAGTGAAGGAATATTTAAGACTCTTATTTTTTTTTTTTTTTCAATTTAGTTAATCTATATTAACTCAGTTTTCAAATATTACGATTAATCATGTAAAACTATAGATTCTATAGTTTTTCTTGAATTTTTACAATACCAACGACCAATATTGAAGATTATTTTCTTTTTTTTTTAGTTTATTAAATTCTACGCGAACAAATTTTCTGCATTTCAACGTTCTTTACGAAAGATCTAGATTTTATCAATATAATAAAAGAAATTAAACATAATATTCTAGAATAAGAATTACTAAACCCATATAATTTGAAAATTAATTACAATTATTAAAATAATATAAAATATAAAATAAAAAACTTTTTAATATAATTCTATTAACTGGAAAAATAATTAAAGAATTTTTTAAAATATATCTATTTATGCCATACATGAAAGTTAGGAGATTCCACAAAAGAGAATAATAATATAAAAAAATATTTTAAAAATATTAAATAAATGTATAAATAAATTTTGAATATTAAATGCCCAAAAACTGGTCAAAAACAATCTTTTATACAAATTGTAAACAGAAATATTTTTATTTCAAATAAACATAAATACACATAAAATCCAATTTCTTATGGTCTCAAAAAGTACTTCAAAGTGAAGATTGCGTTGCCTAAAGGCTTGATCAAAGAGTTGTTAAAATCAAATTATAATATCATATGATATAAAATAATATAATATAATATAATATAATATAATATAATATAATATAATATAATATAATATAATATAATATAATATAATATAATATAATATAATATAATATAATTAAATTATATTTATTCCAAAAGCATTCCCCGATTTTCAATTTTCTATATCACAATTTGTAAGCATATGGCATTCAACACATGGCTTTTGGAATATAAATCCAAAAATCGAACAAAAAATCAAAAGAATTCGAGTTCTTGATCAAAACAAAACGTTTTGTTTACAAACAAATTGCGATAACATAAAAAAAAAAACACGCGAACAAAATTGACTCCCACATTTTCATGTTCATTTCAGTATTATTTTCGTTTCCAAACACTTTTATGCCATCTTTTATATATATGATTTTATCTCTCATTTTTAACAGATCTAACTCTCTCTATCTCTCGCTCGCACTTGCTATTGTTGTTAAGTGGGAAGTGAACAGCTGTTCGTGAGCGACGCATGCGCTGCAAGCTTTGCCACACATTTTTGACAGTTGCAGAGAGCGCGCGAGAGAGAGAGAGAGGGAGAGAGGGAGAGAGTGCTTGCACTCGCTTACTATTGTCAAATTGTGTTTGACACTTTTAGGGTCTCAAAAACAAATTTCGTTGATTATTTTTCTTTTCGCTTTTAGCTTTTGGCTTTTGCCTTTCTTTCATAGCTGAATCATCGGCGCAATATTCTTGACACTTGGTAATAAATCGTGCGGTTTCTACAAAATTTGCTAATGAGCAACATCCGCCTGGAAATTAGCTGCTGGTGAGACTTCCTACAGTTTTCTTTATATTTTCTATTAGTGTGAAATAGCGAAATGTATGCGAACAAATTTGCAGAAACGCTTTAGTTTCCGCAATTAATATTATTAACGTTATGTTCGAGCGTGTAAACGATTTGTTCAGCACTCAGAAAATTTGTTTAAGAGATTTTTTATGAGCAAAATTGTTGAATGCTTCAGTGTAATTGCTTTGCGGCTACATAAATATTGAATTCCACATGTGTTAATCGAATTTTATTTAAGCATTTATCAGTTGTCGCTCATTAAGTTGTAAATAATTTATATAATATATATAATGCATTAATATATATAGATAAAGAGAATAAAAATCTAAAATAAAAATTTAAATGATAATTAAACGTTAAATGATAAGAAATAACTTATCTTACTTATAAATATCTCTTTTTTACCATTATTTGTGATCTCTTTAATAATAATTAATATAAATAATTACCATACATAAACATTTTCTAGTCTTTTGAATAAATAAATAATGATATATGTCTTGTTTAATTGTTCAACATATATAAACAAATATTATTTTTCTTATAATTCTAAAAAATATTAATTATGCTTAGTTGATAGCTCATTCAAGTTAGAAAGTTAAATTTAAATTTAATTTATAAGTTTTTTCTGAAAATAAATACTTTTTCCAAAATTTTATTTTATTTACATTTTTATACCCTGAACCCATTGAAAATGGGAATTCAGGGTATAATGGTTTTGTGAAAATGTATGTAACAGGCAGAAGGAGACGTCGCAGACCCCATAAAGTATATATATTCTTGATCAGCATAAAAAAAATAAGTTGAATGAGCCCTGTCCGTCTGTCCGTCCGTCCGTCCGTCCGTCCGTCCGTCCGTCCGTCCGTCCGTCCGTCCGTCCGTCCGTCCGTCCGTCCGTCCGTATGAACGTCGAGATTTCGGAAACTACAAAAGCTAGAGAGCTGAAATTTCACATGAACACTCATATGTTAGCTACGCAGTACGAGTTTATTTTGTTTTTTCGATAACTCATCCCATTTCCAAATTATCGATAAAAAATCGAAAATTCGTTTCAATTTTTTTGGTTTTTTGAGCATAGCTTCTACACCGTTTTAGCTAAAGACTTCGAATTTGTATATTTAGATAGATATTATGAATACGCAGATTATGTAATTTTTGGATTTTGGATGCCATGCCCCCTTCGCCCACAATTTGCAAAAAACGCATTTCAAATACTAGAGACTTGAAATTTGGCACATAGATACATTTTGATATTCTTAATCTACTCTTTCATCAAGATCATGCATCTAAAAATGGAGTTATAAGCGTTCAAAGTATAGCCCAACCCACCCCCAAGCCACAGCAGCAACTGCGCGGTTAGCAGAGCGCGCGCCTATACGTGCGTAAAGAAGAAGAGTATCACTTTTTTTGCAGGGTTCAGGGAATGTCGTAGTCGAGCCGTCTCGACTAGAGCCTTCTTACTTGTTATTTTTAAATATTGTATTAAAAAGTCATAATTTAACTCACATTAAAAAATTAATATAATTTCAGTAAATTTTAATCTATTTTTATATTTCTTATATGTACATATAATTAATCCAAAAATAAAAAAAATAGAATTTGCAACAACTCAAAATTGTTGAAAAATAACACAATTTTTAGATGAAATTTTCGCACAGATTTTGTTGAACATTGAAGGCCAACGATAGCAAAATAATAATAAAAATTTTATTATATATCAAATTTAATGCCGCTATATAGCAAATAGAATTTGATTTAGCGGCATTTTTGACTTAGTAACTAGATCGAAGAAGATGGGGCTATTGTGTGTGCGCGACGCTTTGCTTGTTTGAATGAAAAATGTGTTGCTAAATATTATTGAAAACAACAGAAAAACGCCAGAAAGCTGCCAGCAAATGACACAGAAGTGACAAGGGAGAGGAGGTTGGGGTTGGGGTTGGGGCCGGCGTTAGTGGGGGAATTCATTTAGTTTGCTTGGGCATGAGGCTTGCTGCTCTCCTTGCCCGCACTTCTATATTTAGCTCAAGCACACGTAGTTGGATCTGTCGATGCGATCGTCTTGTTGTAGTTGTTGCTGCTGTTGTTATTGTTGTTAGCCCCAATTCTCAGTAGCCAGCAGACAATGAAATTAAATTTAGCTTAATTGAATTGCCTTTAGACCAACACAAAACATACGAAAATAAAAACTATTAAGAATTATTGAACCAAAAATTCATAAATGCATTGCAAGCGCGAAACACGATTTTCAAATATTCGGTGAGCGAAAACAGATGCTGCATTCCATATAAGCACATTAAGTATATAATAGATATATTGTAAATTTCGTTCGCATGTTCTACATTTTACTTACACGATATCAATTCACTCCCTCGTGGCAGCAATAACAACAAAAGAATTTATTCTGCTGCTGTCCGTCCAAATACAAATCCGAACCAAAGGCATGGGGCACCATACAGCATACGTGGCGTTGATATTTTTAACTCGACGTATTCTTCTTATTTTTTTGTATTTTTTATTTTATTTGATTTAATGATTTCTTTTCGCTAGCTAAGACTAAATTGATTTTTCACTTCACTGTATTATTAATAATAATTAACAACTATGTTGCAACTTGAACAAAAACACTAAATATGAATAATTATTGAAATATTTAAATTGCTTGCCAAAATATTTGTATGTGCTTATGACAGTGCACTGCATATGCTTAGTATAAATATATTATATCTATAGATACATATAGATCAATGCTTTATGAAACACTTGAAACGTTTTTCATTGACTTTTTAGTATTATTTAATTTGTAGTTGAATTTGAAATTGATTTACCAAAGAAATGACTCAATTTTTTGGTTTGGAAAATCCCGTTTAACTTAATAATATATGCTCTTTTTTTATTCCTTCTTTTCACTTCACCCGCACAGAGCATACACTTTTTTTTGTGTGTGTGTAGCTTAAAAATAAATCTGAACACACACGGGCGCGTTGCGCGGCGGTTGGGAGAACGCGAATGCGCCAAGCCAACAGACCAAATAACGCCAACGATCAGCCGAGAACTGTCAGTTGATGGGGCGAGATCTTTTCGTTGCTCCACATTTAGTATTTTTTTTTGGGTATTTTTTTGATAGACTGTATTATTTAGGAAATTTTTGGAAAACTGTTAGAGCTGACAGTTTGTGTTTTTATGTGCTATCCATGCATGAAAAGAAATCATAAAATATTGTCATGCAGACGATTTGGTTGCCTTTGAATCACTGTCAATTAGTCTAGTACTTTTGTCTGACACTCAATCTGTCTCCCTTTATTCCTATACCTATCTGTTTCTATATTCCAGTCCCCATCTCTGTCCCATTTTACCCACCTGTTTCTATGTCTCTGTTCCTTTCTTTCTTTATATGTTTCTTTCTCGCTGTGTCTTAGCTTACTGTTTCAGTCTATCTATCTGTCTCTGTCTCAGACTGCGTCTAACTCATACACACATTTTCTAATTCTTTCTATCTCTCTCTCACTCTCTCTCTCTCTCACTCACTCTCTCTCTCTCTCTCTCACTCTCTCTCTATCTTGCTCACAGTCATAATTTTTCCATTGTATATTTGCCTGTTATGTTCCACTCTCGTATTCTTTATGGGAATTTATTTATTTATTTATTTATTATTATTTTTGTTCCATTTATTTATTTAGTGTTACTTTACTCTTATTTGCCTGGCATCCAAGTGAGTCAAATAAGTTTTATATCTATTACAAAAAGAGTATATCGCTCTCTCACTTTGATTTGAGTTTTCGAAAGCACAAAGCGAGGTGAGCTTTTAGCACATAACACAACTAGCCCTGTGGGATGCTTAAAAAGCTTTGCGTTAAGCTTTTTTTATGTGTGGACCTAACCTAACCCTTAATTTTTAGCCTTTCTGCTGCAAAGGGCTATTATACTATTAAGCTATTATATTATTAAATAATTAATAGACTTAACTAGCTTACATTGATATTAAGCACCATTAATATATTTAGTAAAGTCTTTGAGTCGCAACCCAAAGTTGGCATTAATTAATTAACAGGCATATATATGTATATTTGTCTCTGTTTTTATTTATTTTTTTTTTTTTGCTATAATAATCATATTTTCATATACCTGTCTTCCAATTGCCAGGAGGCTGCCTGTTTAAATCTGTGTAGCATGCACAAAAAACTTTCATAATTACCAACTAAAACAACAACAGCGCAGCAGAATCTAAATGGCAATACACACATACACATACACATACACAGATACAGAGGGAGCTCGCATAAACATATAAAAACAATATTTATGTATGATTTTGTCGGTAGAATGCCGACCCAAAGCCAGACCAACTTTTGTCTGTCTCTCAGCGCGACTCTCTTACTCTCTGTGTATGTGTGTGTGTGTGTGGAGCATATTTACAGGAGTTGAACTTGTAAGCAGCACCAGGCAACAACAAAAAGCAGACAGGCAAACAAACAAACAACAACAATAAATGGGGCCAACAGGAAACGACTCACAGATTGTCTTTGTGCCGCCAACAAGCCACTTGGCATCTGGTTGCATATAATTATGCACATGTTAATGATATAACAAAAAACAAGCATAAAAGCTGATGCGTAAATGAGACACAACGAAATGTGAATACTCTAAGAATATATATATATATATATATAGATATACATCAATTATGAATGCTCATTGACTCTTGTTTGCTTTGACAGGTTAGCTGCTATAGATCTGCCTGATGATTCGTTTGGTTGTAATACTATTTGTCTTGCTCACAATATGCCTTTATAATATTTAATTATTTTGCTGTTGTTTAATGATTTCTGAAGCCTTTGCCTTCATCAACTAATCATGTATAGCATAGCAGTAGACGATAGAAAAATCAGTTGATGATAGCAAAAGGCAGCCTTAAACTGCTCAGTTTAATTGTTGTTTGAGCTGCAACGAATGTTGCTCAGCTCCTTATTTATTTCAAAGAGCAAAGCCTTTTAAATTTCTTATCGACTAAACTCATTTTTCTTAGAAATTAACATCTCTTCTATTAAAGTACTCTCAGTTTTTTATAACGCCTACGGCACAAGTTTTTCTGCTGTTTTTCTCTTTCTTATGAACATTTTCTATGTGGTGAAGGGTAGCAAATTAAGCTGCTTGAACATTGGAATTGGAATTGGAACATGAGAATTTACTGACAAAATACAGCAAATTTTAATAAAAAAAAAAAAAAAAAAAAAAATATATATATATATATATATATATATATATATATATATATATATATATATATATATATATATATATATATATATATATATATATATATATATATAATAAATATATATAATAAGAGCTAAATAGTTTAGTTTTCAGCCTTTTTTCCACATATCAGTATAAGCTTAGCCTTGAGTTCTTTGTCAAGGATTAATGTTTAAGTAAGTAAAAGAAAGTTCCATATGATGTTTATATGGCAGCATATGATTGCATATACACTGAGAAGCAAAACTGTAACACGAATTCAATATTGTAACTTGAAAGGTCTGTATTTTCACTTCTACTATATGGATGCTTGAGTTCTTAGTCTCGTTTTGTCGGTACAGTAATTTAGCTATATTTAAAAAATATAAAATATATATATTAAACAAATTTCAAGTCATTCGGTTTGCTAGAAGAGTTACAGTTTTGCACTCTAGCTAATTTTTTAACAAAAACATTTATTAATAATTTATTAATATTTGGTCCATAGCCCTTTTGCCTTTTTTAGTTGTTTTATGCAATTGTAAGATGCTATAATATGCCTATTATTTAATTTTATAATAATTATTATTTATTTATTAGATTATACTTTTATTCAATATTGTTATACTTAATACCTTCACTCTACAGGCAACTAATAATATCTGATAACTTTTCTCGTGCCAGCCAAAGTAAACCCAAACCAATTGATATACCCCAACTTACTCAGTAAGTGTATTTAAAAGGTAATGCATATAATTAAAAAAATTAACTAAATAAATAAAAATAAAAAACAAATTGTATATTATGAATATGTTTGGGAAAACGCTGAAAGGCATTTGGAGAGAAACTCAGTGCAGCGTAATTGTTGCATTAATTCATTTGTTAGCACACTGCGTATGCGTGTTGTTAACTACTTAATTAATTAAAACTTTTTCATTAAACAAAAATACGCATATATTTACGATTTTGTTTTTATGCTTGCAATTGCTAGGCTAATTGAATTTAACTTAACAGATATACCCAGTCAGTTCATGTCCTGGCGGACATCATTATAACTTTGCAAGCAAGTCCAACTCAATGTTAAAGTTCTTAATTTTCTCAGCATTTATGAAGCCTCGAACAGACATTACTGAAACCTTTCTGACGCGGCTATCGAATGAATGGCGAGCAAGTCTGCTGCAACAATATACATAAATGTAACTGCAGCAGTTGCTGTGCCAGTTGCAGCAACTGTGGCAAAGCCAGCTGCAGCTACGACTGCAACCGTTTGGCCACGACACTCGATGAACTTGTGCAAGGAGCAATTCTCAAAGGAAATTAATTTGTGTTGCAATGTGAAAATTGTGCTAAAAATGAGATTTTCATTCTTCCTCTTCTCCTGACTCGCTCTCCCTCTCTCTTTCTCTCTCTCTCTCTCAGTCTCTAAATACATATATGGCTTATTTGTAGTTCTTCCTCATGTATATAAATACACTTAATACTATTTCTGTATATATCAACAAATAGTTCACCAAGCCCTATTGTGTTTTGTTCAACTTTTAGTTACTTGATGAGAATTTTATAAAGTTTTTTATAATATGATATTCTGTTGTTTTAATAAATACATTATATTGCCTTCTATATTCTACGAAAATATTTTAATTCAGTTATAACTACTGTTAAAGTTTATTTGAAACTTCTTTGAGAAGCATTCTGAAATATAATCCACTGACAAAATGTAATCATTGAATGTAAGTACGATAGGAAGAGCTAACATTTTATATCAAGTTATTATTAACTATATATATACAAGTAATTCCAACTTTTTTAATAAAAAAAACTTCTGCTATGGTTTCCTAAGATGTATAACTGCAACAGAGTTCATCTCCCGATACTCAAAGTCACTTAAAATACAATATAAATAATATAGTTTAAATACAGTTACTTTCAGACTTATTCATTGAAGAGTTCATTTCAAGCATATGCATAGAAAAAGTGTGAACAAATAATGTAAAGCTTATTTCAAAATATATATATATCTGTTGATTGATGATATGTGACTTGGAGTGAAATAATATTTCATATAAATAAAAAGTAGATTCGAAAGTCAACTAGGCGACTACTAGAGTTGAGCTGAGTCCAAGCGAAGCCAAATTTTAGTGCTCTACTGTAAAAAATATATGACAAAGTAAACCTTATGAACTCAAAAAAATAAATAAATAAATAAAAATAAAATAAATAAATAAAATAAATTAAATAAAATAAATAAATAAATAAATTAAAATAAATAAATAAATAAAATAAAAATTAATAACTAAATAAAATACAAATAATTAAAACTCTATTAAACTATTGTATTCCTAAATATATACTTTTTGTTAATTAAATAAAAAAATATTAATTAAAATAAAATAAATAAATAAAAAAAATTAAATAAATAAATAAATAAATAAATGAAAATAAATAAATAATAAAATAAAAATAAATAACTAAATAAAATACAAATAATTAAAACTATATTAAACTATTGTATTCCTAAATATATACTTTTTGTTAATTAAATAAAATAAAATATTAATTAAAATAAAATAAATAAATAAAAAAAATTAAATAAATAAATAAATGAAAATAAATAAATAATAAAATAAAAATAAATAACTAAATAAAATACAAATAATTAAAACTCTATTAAACTATTGTATTCCTAAATATATACTTTTTGTTAATTAAATAAAATAAAATATTAATTAAAATAAAATAAATAAATAAAAAAAAATTAAATAAATAAATAAATAAATAAATGAAAATAAATAAATAATAAAAATAAAAATAAATAACTAAATAAAATACAAATAATTAAAACTCTATTAAACTATTGTATTCCTAAATATATACTTTTTGTTAATTAAATAAAATAAAATATTAATTAAAATAAAATAAATAAATAAAAAAAAAATTAAATAAATAAATAAATAAATAAATGAAAATAAATAAATAATAAAATAAAAATAAATAACTAAATAAAATACAAATAATTAAAACTCTATTAAACTATTGTATTCCTAAATATATACTTTTTGTTAATTAAATAAAAAAAAATATTAATTAAAATAAAATAAATAAATAAAAAAAATTAAATAAATAAATAAATAAATAAATGAAAATAAATAAATAATAAAATAAAAATAAATAACTAAATAAAATACAAATAATTAAAACTCTATTAAACTATTGTATTCCTAAATATATACTTTTTGTTAATTAAATAAAATAAAATATTAATTAAAATAAAATAAATAAATAAAAAAAAATTAAATAAATAAATAAATGAAAATAAATAAATAATAAAATAAAAATAAATAACTAAATAAAATACAAATAATTAAAACTCTATTAAACTATTGTATTCCTAAATATATACTTTTTGTTAATTAAATAAAATAAAATATTAATTAAAATAAAATAAATAAATAAAAAAAAATAAAATAAATAAATAAATAAATTAAAATAAATTAATTAATAAAATAAAAACAAATAACTAAATAAAATACAAATAATTAAAAGTCTATTAAACTATTGTATTCCTAAATATATACTTTTTATTAATTCTTTTCATAAAAAGTATCTTCTGTGTTCAAGCTTTGTAAATTCCTGCATGATCGTAGAATTGAAACGAAATATAGATTTAAATAAATATAAATTTTAATTATAATTAAACTAAAAATTTAAATAAATATAAGATTTTCATTTTAGTTAAATTAAAGCTTTATGAGTAAAAGTGTGCTTTATTAATAAACGTTGTTATTAAAAAAAAAAATAAACAAATAAATAAAAAATAAAAAATAAAAAAATAAAAAAAAAGTAATATCTGTTATTATATACAATTTAATTTAAATATTTTAAAAATTTGAATTATTTATTTCTATTTAATAATTTAAAATATTTTACAACTAAAAAAACTAAAATTCATACTGAGTATACCTATGACTAAATACCTTTTTAATTCTACTCACTCTATATTGCAGTCACTTTAAACTGCTCGTTTTGTTTACTTTTTGCCAACATAATCTTCGACTTCTTCAATATGAGCAGCTATTCTGCATTGGTCTACCGTATCATATTAGTAGACTTGCCATGTAAGTCTTGTCTAACCTATTGCAAATGCTGTTCAGCGTGGAGAGGGTTTCATAACTGTGACCGCCCAGAGTTCAAGTGATTGCATTTTGGTCTCTCTTTTTTTTGTTATTTATGAAAAGTTTACAAAAGTAGACAAACAAAGCGATATGGCATCGCAGTGGGAGAGCCATGCGTTGCTGACTTCACAAGCTCTTCATGTCCAGACATAGCAATTGCGTTTTATTAAAACCTTTTGGCCCTTGTACGCTGTGTCGACAAACTTTCATACACTGATGTGCCTTGCAGTCAGATTGATCAAATAGACTGCGAAATATCTTTTGAGCTCATATTTATTGCTTTTAATTAAATTCGCCTTGTCACATCAAATGTGGAAATGCATTAAATTCTTTGGATATCAGCTATCGCATTTCTATTGTGTTGTGCTATTGTTATAATAAAGTTTGTTTGCCTTTGAAAATTCAATTTGATTTTCACGCTTGATTTTCCACACTTTATTTGGCTTCATTAGGAATGTTTATGGGTTTTGTCTGATTTTGCTTTTTTGTCTTTCCATTATTTCATTGCATTGGAATTTGTTTGTCTGTTGAATATATATATTTTACAAATATCTGCGAGTGGTTTATTAATAATATATTTTTTTTTTTTTAATTTTTAATAAAATATTTTTTGTATATCAAATATAAAAAATATATTTTTTTTAATTTTTATAAACTATTTTTTGTATATTAAATATATAAAATACAGTCGAGTCTCGATAATTCGTACCCCGCTAAATCGAAAACCTCAATAATTCGTAAGAAACTGCAGGTCCCTTGAAAAAGCTTCGTTAATTCGTAAAAATCCCATACATTTTGGTCCCCTCGTTAATTCGTAATTTTTCTGCCTACTCGACCATGATTTTGTCTCTTATAATTCGTTTCGATACCTCTTATAATTCGTAATTTCGTTTCGTAACCTCTTGTAATTAGTAATTCATGATTTTACTGGGAGTTAAACTACCGTTAGGTCTCGCAGACTATTATGCATGGCGTCTTTTTGTCGCTTCATGTGCTAAATTTCGTTCTCTCATTGGATTTATATTAGTTTACTCATTTTATTTGAAGCGTGAAGACGATTCGCAAAAACGTCAAGCAAACGTACTCATAGCTTTTTTTCATATCATAATGTTCCGAATAATGCAATTGATCATTTAATAAGCTTTAATAATTATGGAGACCATGAAACAATACAAAATTACAAGCTTTTTTAAATCTTAATTTTTCGTTAACATGATTTTGTTTATGTTTAATTTTGTTTTTTTAATAATACATAATATTGAAATAAATAAGTATTTTATTTATTTTTAATAAGTTAAAATTGTTGAAAGGACGTGATATATAAGAACCACATCAATTCGTACTTTGATTTTTTACACACCGTTGAATGGAAACCCCCGGTAAATCGAAAACCTCAGTAAATCGTAAAAAATTTGGTTCCCTTGCCATTACGAATTATCGAGACTCGACTGTATATATATTTTTCAATTAAAGGGCAAACCTTTAACAGACATATATATTTGATACGGCAATATCGAGCTTTTGGGAAAAAACATATAATTTTTTCTTTCAAACTTTCTGTATTGTACTGAAGTCGGAAAAAAGATTATTATTACTTTAGAATTACAATTTCAATCATCGTCTTTACATCAACCATAGATTCAGACCTTAGATTCAACATAGATATTCAGCATAATTAATATATTGAAATTTTAGGATTTTAAGGACTTATAAGTTACCTACATCTGTCTAACTAAGCGAGTTTCTCCATGCAAAGCTTATAGTTACATACAAATGAAGTCAATTCAAAAAATGTAATCAATTTCACATATACAATGAAAAAGACTATTTGAACTAATCTTTATATGAACTAAATGCGACGATCTATCAACATATATAGTTTGTATCGATAGTGTCAACAGCTTTTCAAATATCTTCCTTAACTTTTAGCAAAAAAAAAAGAGAAGCGAAAGCTCTCAACAAAATCTTTGGACAAATACCAAAGAAGGAACAAAATATATATATAGAATCCTGCCAGTGCTACACATTTCTTTTCAATGAAGAAATGCAGGCAATGTACGAAATTGGTTAACAACTCAATGCGAGCTCCAGTATATGTATATATAGATATATATAAATGTATATCAGTTTGCCTGCGAGTATATGTTTGGGCATACTCAATTGCTGGCTGGTAGATGCAGCTGCATGTTAAACAAAAACAATCAGGACACGCATATCGAAGGCATCGATTCGCATCTGAATGGACCTCAATGTTGTGCGTGTGTGTGTAGGTGTCTGTGTGTGTGTGAGTGTGTGCGTGTGCGGTCAGTCAATAAAACTGTTGCCCAAAGGGAATTAACACGCACTGGCCCCCGTGGCACCCCTTTTGGAACCCCATTCGAAACTTTAGACGTTCGCTTGGTCTACGGGTTTTGTTGAGGCCTGCAGTTGCTGTTGCTGCTGCTGCATTGTCACAAAACACTTTGTCTCACTTAATTTTTCTCGGGCAGGTTTTTTTTATCTGCTGCCGATTTTTTTCTACAGCATTTTCCTAGATTTGTTCCCTTTTTCTTTTTTTATGTGAGTGTGTGTGAGCATGCTGCTGCTGCGATGCGGCAAACAATTTCAATTTAAATTGCCAGCTTTGCTTACCTTTTGCTGTGCTCTGGGCACACTTATCAGTGTCAATAAAAGTCCAAGGGGACTTGCAACATAGCAAAAAAAAAGCACAAAATATCTGCAAAAAACTCGACCCTAGACAGATGTGAGCTACAGAAAAAGAATACAAAATAGCAATAAAGAAAAAAATGTTTTTTGAAAAAAATGGCAACTTTTCCCTCTCTGTGACAATTTCTCTCTCCTACTAAATGTCCTGTCTCTCCTGACTAAGTCGAGCTTAAAGCGAAATGTGCAATGTAGACGCAAAGCCTACCACAAAGAATGTTGCTTAATTAAGCGTTAAAAAGAAAAGCACAGGGCAAGAAAGGCAGAGAACATATTACTTAAGAAAACCATTTATGAATCAAATGGTAAGGAGAGCATACAAATTGTGATCAAATTATAAGAGAAAAAGTGCTTGAACAAGTCGAATGAATGTAGAAAACTGTGTTGATATAGTTACAGCGATTTATATTCCAGTAAATATGAATATTTAAGTATTTATTCTGACTATTGCACGTACGCACATAGGCTATTCGGTGAGAATATGTTGACGCTCAGCATCAGCCTCAGCGTCAGACTCAGTCTCAGCCTCAAACAGACTCAGTCTCAGCCTCCTACTCAGCGTCAGCGTCAGACTCAGCCTCAGCCTCAAACAGACTCAGTCTCAGACTCAGCTTCTGACTCAGCCTCAGCATCAGCATACGCCTCAATCTCAAACAGACTCAGCCTCCGACTCAGCGTCAGCCTCAGCGTCAGCGTCAGACTAAACCTCAAACAGACTCAGCCTCAGACTCAACTTCAGGCTGAGCGTCAGACTCAGCCTCAGCCACATACATACTCAGCCTCAAACAGAGTCAGCCTCAAACTCAAATAGACTCAGCCTCAGACTCAACCTCAGGCTCAGCGTCAGCCTCAAATAGAATCAGTCTCACTCTCAGCATCAGCCTCAGCGTCAGACTCAGACTCAGCCTCAAACAGACTCTGCTTCAGTCTCAAACAGACTCAGTCTCAGACTCAGCCTCAGACTCAACCTCAGCCTCAAATAGACTCAGCCTCACTCTCAGCTTCAGCATCAGCGTCAGACTCAGCCTCAGCCTCAGACTCAGCCTTAGACTCAACCTTCGACTCAGTCTCAGCCTCCTCAGCCTCAGCCTCAAATAGACTCAGCCCCACTCTCAGCTTCAGCCTCAGCCTCAGCCTCAAACAGACTCAGCCTCAGCCTCAAAGAGACTCAGATTCAGACTCGCAGCTCAAATAAAACACTTTGACTTGTTTAATTTCTTAATTTTATACTATTTATTCTTTTTATACTCTGAGCCCATTGATTTAATATTAATTCACTTTGATAATACAAAATCTGAATTTACGATTAGATATTTATATTATTAATAGCATACAATTTGTTCTCACTTATTAATTTCCCTATATTATTTCAACTGAAATAATTTCGAAAAGCATAATACCGAAGATTTATTCACAATGTAGTCACGGCAATGATCACAGTCACTGCATTCACAGTCACTGTTTGCGACGCAGGCTATACTTTGGTGTTAATTTCACGCTGCTTGTTTTTGTGGCAATGAAATAAAAACCGTTATTATAGTCTAGCTAATAATTGTAAGGCAGATTGCGCTTGTATACATGTATGTATTTATGTGTGTGTGTGTGTGTGTGTGTGCGTGTACGTGTGTGTGTGCAGTCATAGTCGCTGCCATTTGCGCCGCATGGCATCGCTTAATTAAGCAATGGTAAAACGCTCGACTAGCTGCCAAAGCATTTCCAACAGTTGGCTTGCTCCAGAGTTGGCCCAGGCCAACAGCTCATATATTGCTCGAGTGTTGCAATTATGCTTATGATTTATGTGTGCGTGCGTGAGTGTGAGTGTGAGTGTGTGTATATGTGTATAATTACGCATTGCGGCTGAGTGTAGACAATCAAGCATCTTGAGTTGCATTTACGCTAAAAAGTCAGCACAATTTGAACACATATTGCGAGTGTGATTATGCAATTTGACTTAAACTTAAATCCGTTTATAAATCCATGCAAAACTAAGGATTTTGTGCTATGCAGCAACAGCAACAACAACAACAATAGCAGCGGCAGCAGCAGCAGCTAATGTATGTTTAAGCCAAGTAAGCTATGCATTAAGGCTATTAAATATAATTGTTACAGTTTAGAAATAGGATTTAAATTTCTACAATTTCAGTTGCATATTTAGCATTACAGCATTTACGTCCAAGAAGATTTTCTAAAGGTAGATCAAATGAATTTAAGTTAAAATTAATGCGTATGTGTTAAAGATTTACTATTAAAAATAATTTATATGCAAATATATTTATCTAATTTCTATTTTAAATATTTGCTAAATAAGTTTTATTAACAGTTATTAGTGTACCAATAATATTATCAATTCTATCAGCTTTGATACTACTTTATTAGTTCTATAAGTACAGCATTAGCATCAGCCTCAATCTCAAACAGACTCAGCCTCAGATTCAGACTCAGCGTCAGCCTCAGCCTCATCGTCAGCGTCAGCCTCAACCTCAGGCTCAGCGTCAGACTCAGCCTCAGCCTCAAGCAGACTCAGCCTCAGCCTCAGACTCAACCTCAGCCTCAGCGTCAGACTCAGACTCAGCCTCAGCTTCAAACAGCCTCAGCCTCAGCTTCAGCCTCAGCTTCAGCCTCAAACATACTCAGCCTCAAACAGAGTCAGCCTCAGACTCAAATAGACTCAGCCTCAGCCTCAGCTTCAGCCTTAGCCTCTATAAGTACGAATTTCTTCTTAATGTCTTTCTATATATGATCTTATACGCTCTCTTATCAGACTTTGCTCTTTTGCATATTGAGCATTTTCAGACTGCTCTTTTCTTCTTATCTTCGCTATTTTTAATCATTACGAACTTGTTCGAAGCGCCTAAATGTACATTTCCACTTCCACTGGTTCCACAACTCTAGGCACTATGCTCAGCTATAGCTACATTGCCTCTCTCTATCTCTCTCTCTTTAGCTGGTATAGTGAGAAATGAAACGTAGACAACCGAAATGTTAACTAAGTCGTGTAACGTCTCACTAATACTATTTCATTAGTAGCAGGCAATTAAAAGAAAATTGAAGAGAATTAGCATACTGCAAACAGTCATGATAGACGCCTAAAATATTATCACACAATCGTGAGGATTGAGGCAGAGCAATTGCTAATAATTTCGCAATATCATGTTAAATTATTATTGTGCTAAGATTAAATATTTTTTAGTATATACTTTTTAAGTTTGGCTTTAATGGATATTAGACTTATTTTAAATTATACCAAAAATTCATTTAACCAAAAAAAAGAGTATTAAGTATTTTTATATTTATATTCCAGATTTTTATAGTTAACACAAATATAACAATATTATAGCAATAATAATAAATGAATAAATATTAATAATTTTTAATTTTAAAAATTAAATATTAGATAAAAAATTCTTTACAATTAAAAATATATTTATTTTATATTGTATATTTATAACTATTAACTGCAGTACTGATAGAAGAAAATTCTAAAAAAAAAAATGTTATACAAATAAAGCATATTTTATCTATATAATTTAGTTATACAGAATTTCTATCTATCTATATATTGTTAATGTCAGATTTCATTAACAGGAACTGCTTCTCCCTCACATCATCATGCTATGCTGTTAACAGTATTATGCTCTGTTAATAGCATAACTCCCACGCCAGTTCTTCTACTGTTGCGCAGTCGGCGATTAGGATATTATTCACTAAAATATACGACTAAGAAGACACAGCCTTAACCCGACAATAAAGTCAAGGAACTACAACCATGGCTTTGTATTTATCATCGGGCCTCCTCTCCAACATATATTATTATACATCAACGAAATCAATTTATTTTTAAGCAGCATTCTCTTTTCACTTGCTTCTGGTCACTTTTCTTTATTTACTTTAGAATTATAATAAATATTTAATATTTATCGAAAATAGTAACACAACTTCAAGGGTCACCTCCTGTTAAGAATTTATGTATTTTGATTTTATTTTTACTTTTACAGAACAAGCAAAACTTTAACAATACACACAATGCGCATAGCTCAGCGGCCCACCCTAGTATGAGCCTTGTTCTAGGACGCTGCTCAATACGACCCATTGGAAAGTTCGAAGCATACAAAATAATATCGTAGAACATCGCATTTTTAACTCAAGTTTTGCAAGAAAACAAAATGGCGTGCAAAGCGGAAGTGCACATTAGTTGTATGCAAAAGTTTGCACTTTGCCAAAAGCTATGAAAAAGGAGCTGCCGAAGCAATACACCTTGAAGTGAAAGAGTGTGATAGGGGGAAGTGGGGGATGGAGACCAGCTGAACTTATGTACAGCAGCCCAACAAATAGAAATTTGTGGAGTATGCTTGACAGTCAGCTGGCTCCAGAACCTGTAGCCCAACAGGCCGAAACACTACTGCTAGCTGAGAGCTGAGAGCTAGCCCTCAGAAAGGTGCGAAAATTTGTGCACACCTGTGCGAAAAATGCTTTCAAAAACTTCGATGCATTTTCTTGCTTCAAACAGTTTTGCTTGCTCTTTTTTTGAGCATACTGTCCCTTGTAATTGGGGTATATTAGATTTTTTGTAGATTGAAGTTGGAATTTAAATTCGTTTTATTTTTGCATTTTAAAGTTCTTGTATATAGTAGATTGGATATGCTAGACTGAGAGATATGATTGAACTTGTTGGAAATCAATAATTTTGCTTTATTTGTGTAGTAAACTGAAGTAAATTGTTAATTAATTATACAATAAAAGTAATTATGCTCTGTGAGATTTTGCACCTTTTCTTTCTTTGCTATACAAATTTATATAATAATAAAATAAAAAAATAAAAAAAAATAATATGCCTCTCTACGATTGCATTAATATCATAAAAAGTTTTATTTGTTAAACAGCTGAAAGACTTTTTTATTTATTTATTTTTTTTTTAATATGGTATGCAATAGTAGATCAATACTAAGACATATTTAAATTTAACTGTATATATTTGTATATATATATATATTATATATTTGTATGTATATACTGTATATATTTTGACTTTTAAAATCTCTCATTTATTAGCTAAATTTATTTAACTTGCATAACTCCGTTCCGGCAGTGCATCAAACCGTCGACTCTAAGCTCCTTTAAAGCTCTCTCTCCCTTACATATTTTTTTGTTGCTGTTGTTAATAATTTCTCGGCATTGGAAGTTGTTGAATAGTTTTGGTAAAGTAGCGTCTTCGCCGTTGCTTGCATTTCAATTTTCATATTTTTCCCTATATTTTTTGTAGGTGTTAGCATTTTTTTTTTCGTATGATTAAATTTTCTGGCACCACAACCAAAGTTGCAAATATGCATGTAAATTGTAAAAGCTATTGTAGACCAGTCACGATTCCAAAGTAGAGCAGCATCTAAAATTCAGCCTGTCTGGCATGTTGTTGGCTGTCTGGTGCATAACCAGCTCCAAAAGGTGAGCGTGTGTGACTGTAGGAGTGTGACAGAGTGAGAGACAGAGAGAGAGAGAGACAGAGAGAAAGAGAGAGCGAGAGAACAAGATTTATTATTCAGTTGCAGTGAAACTGCACAACTGCCACATGATGCTACTTTTGGGTACAAATTGCCCCTAAAAGCAGCTTAAATGTTCCACAATATACGAATACAATTCACTTGAGTCAATCGACTTTTGTGTTGAGTAATCTGGTGTAATTGTAGATTGTATTAACCTACACATATATATATTATTATCGTACTTAGAAATAAATGTAGTATATACACATATAGATAGTCCATTAAATATTTTATTAAATATTTTTGGGTAGCTGTTGATGGTTTATTGATGTTTTATGAGAATAGTTTTAAAATGATAAATAATATTCTTGATAATAATAAATAATATTTATTATATATATTTAATTTTATTATTATTAAATATATTTAATTAATTTTTATTATATATATTGAATTTATTGAACGAACTGAATGATAAAATAATATATAAAATATTTAAATTTCAAAGAATAATAAAAAAAAATTGAATAAAGTATATGATAAATTTAAGTTTCCATATAAAAATTGAATTTATATATTTTACTTTAACTATATTATTAAAAAAAAAAAGTAAAAATAAAAATATAAAAGTAAATTAAATTAAATTAAATTAAAAATATATATTTTAATGACTTCAACAGTTAAACTCATTTATTATATATTTTTAACATTTATATATTTGCAATAAATTTGAATTTTCTTAAAACTGCATTTTAGTGAATTTTATTAAATTTAGCCAAATCTCTTTAGTCTCTTTAAGGCAACTGCAAAGCGAACGCAGCACAACGCACACAATCTAGTTGATCAGTGTCGTTATACACCAGGGGTTGGCTAATATACTCATTCAGTCATTCATTCATTCATTCATTCAGTCGCTTAGCCACGCCTGTGCAACAGTTGCTGCTGACATTGCCCGCCCGCACATCTGGCAGCCTAATAAAATTTATGGACAGCCCAAACAAAATGAGCAGAGTTCACAATCCGCTGTTTGCTTGTCGGTTGTCGGCTAGAAAACGTTCAACAGCATTCTCTTTCCGGTTTCTTTTTTTGGAAGCCAATAAATTGCATGTTTGTCGCAAAATGGGCGAATGTCTGTCATTAAATTAACGCTAATTTGTTTAGTGGCGTCTTGGGAGACATTTGAAAATGGAAAAGTGTCGAAAGCAAACCTTGTGCCGCACGGCGTATACTTAATATCTGGCACACTGATTTATGCGCGAAGGCGACACTGCGACAGAGTCATTTAAAAACGAATTAAGCACAGACAATGAGCGCATGCAGTAGTAAATGAGTGAATACATAAATGAATGAACAAACCATTGAAAGTGTTTAATGGCTTGCTCAAATCATTTAATGCATTCAAATTGAATGCTCTTACTAGTGTCTAGCGTGCTGCAATGCGTATTCATACCTCAAGCAGCAGCAATACCAATGTGGAGAATGTATGAATGTATGAATCATTGAATGAGTGATTCGATTACCTCAAATCGAAATCTCACAATTTGAGGCCATGTAAAATGCATAATGCAATGCGCATTGTTACCTCAGGATGCAATAATTATGAACAGAATGTAATCTAATATCCGTCTAGATTGAGCAGCACGCACGTCTTACACGCACACCCACACACACACACACACACACAAACTTCATTGAGCCTTAGTTTCGTCTACCTGCTCCCACCGGAAACAATAAACGACGTGCCTTTATATATGTATTACATAAATTGTCATTGTTTAAGTGCTAATGAATTTTTGGCATGCAAATCTCGCATGTAATGTGCACAATTGAGGGCCGCAATTTCTGCCCCTCTTGCTCACCCTCTCTTTCACTCTCTATCGCTCTCTTTCTCTCACCAGTGCACGGACATTGTTTGTTTGCCGTTATTGTTGTTGTTGCTGCGACAGGGTTAAGCGATAGTCCAAATGTTTGTAGTCAATTTTCAATTTGAGCTGCGAAAATCAACTGCAGCAGGAGTAGCTGTGCTGTAATGAAGCCTTAACTTTAAGTAGGGTTTGGGGTTTGGACTATAGAAAAATGTGTGTTTTAAGTTTTAAAAAATTATGCAAAAATAAAAAATAAAATAAAAATAATAATGATATATTTTACTTATTTATAGCTAATATTTTATATAAAATTAATCAGACGAAACGAAATATTTACATTTATATTATTTGCATAGCTAATATTTTATTTAAATAAAATTTTGTTTAAATAAAATAAAATAATAAAAAAAAATATATATATATATTTTATTTAAAGGAATGTTTTCAATAATAAATATTTATATATGCATTCAAAGTACTAGATATTTTATATTATTTAAATTATCAAATCATTTTTTATATATATTTATTTATTTTATTATTATAATTTATAATACATATTTTAAATATTTTATATATCTGAAAGCAGGCAAAAATAATTTGGACATGAAAAATATTAAATATTTTATATATTTATATTTTTTAATAAATTTTAATTTTTTGTGATTTATATGCTTTCTATTAAAGTTTCTGAAATATATTAAAAACTTTAATAAACTAAGCACAAATTTTGGATTGCATTTGAATTTTATTTATTTATTTTAGTTCTCATTAGCGCAACCCAAACAAACAATAAATCGCCTGCAAACATCATTTGTATTTAATTTAATATTTAAATTATAATAAATTTAAAATGTGCTTGCCACACAATTTACTAAATACTTGACAAAAAATTGCATACCTAACAATTTATGTGACTTTAATTGCTGCCGTACTTGACCGCAAATTACTCGAAAATATATTTGATAAATTTTATTGTTATTTAATTTGGGGTTACGCACAAACAGTTCTATATTTTTTTTTTAGTTTTCTCGCAGTGTAAAAGCCATATAGTAGCTGCCATATATAGAGTTATATATATAGAGCAAGGTTTCTGTATGAAATTGCAATTTAATGCTCGGCACAAAACAATTTCACAACAACAACAAAGATTTTCGGTTCTGCCGCCCCCCAAAGAGACAGCGAACGAAAATTTATGTTGGATGCGTGACCGTAAATGTTGTCTGTGTGATAAATCAATTTCCATTGCATTTTGTAATTGTGTGCAATTTGTGTGGGAGTGTGTGCGTGTGTGAGTGTCTGTATTCAACAACAACAAAATGTGTGTGCATAAATTTTAAGTATTTATGCCAAGTTATTTATGCGTTTTGTTGCCGAGCGCCTTTTCAACTCTCGTTAACGGAAATCGCGCAGATTTTCAATTGAATTGCGGCAATTGTCAATTGGCTTGAGAGATTGAAAGCCGCACACACACACACACACATTACACACCCCGTCTGTGTACACAGATGTATGTGCATGTGTGCGTGCGCATTGTCTGATTATTACCGCCATTTTGTGATTTATGTGTTGCATTTTGAACCGCACACACATTTGTCAGACAAATGCGCATTGCAATCGCATCCATCGCCAGGTTAATTTCAATTAAAAGCCGCATTCGGTTTTAATTAACACACACACGGACACACAGACTCACACACATTGATTCCTTCGCATATGCAGATATCTTGTAATCTGAAATAAGTTAAAGTATTTAAAGTACGTTTACACTAAGCAGCAAAATTTTATATGTTTAGCTACAAATATATCTCTCTGCCTCCATCGATTTCCCTCCAGTTATTCTCCCTCTCTCTCTCTCTCGCTTCCTCTTTTTTTATTTGTAATTCTATATATTTTCTTGCTTTCAAATTTGCTATGTATATATACGTATATTTCTCTCTCTCTCTCTCTCTCTCTCTCTCTCTCTCTCATTTTCCCCCTGGTTATTATTTTTAACTGTCTCTTTCTTTCTATTTCTCATTCCCCTTCTATAAATCTCCCAGTTGCTCGTTGATTTCATCTACTATAACAATTCCACTATTTTTATACATTTTTTCTTTATTATTTAAAAAATATTCTACATTTATTTATTTATTTTTTTAAATCTTTGACCTTGCCATATATCAAAATTAAATTTCCTAGACGTCATCTTGTTGTCGAGCGCACTTCCCTTTTTTATGCCAATTGTGTAACTTTCTCTTTCGGGTCAGTGCACTCGTAGAAAAAAAAAATGTGGGCCGCCCATTTCGGTACACCTCAAGAAATGAGACCGCAATTTTTTAATAGGTTTTCATGCAGCGCAGAGAATAAAATTTCAACTCGAGACTTGTTTGAGTTTGTTCTTTATTTTCTTGCTCTGCTCCTCTGTCACGCCCATGTTGTTTTCCGGCTTGTTTTCTTTTTTGATGGCATTGCCTTTCTGCTGTTTAGACATGAAACTTTTTCAGTTGGGGGCGTGGCATTGCTGAACTCGCGTGAAATTCGCGTAAGTTGTGACGCCTTCAAGTTTCATACTGGAATGTTTTTGTTTCTGTTCTTTTTTTCGCATCATTTGCGCTGCAAAAGTTCTTAGCGCAGAGTTCGTTGAAAAAAACAAAAATATATATATATATATATATTTATATGTGCATATATTTTGGTTGCAGTTGATAAGAAACTCTATAGAAATAATATTTGTGAAGTACATTTTATAAAACACGTGCTCATGAGATGTGTTTACGGATTATTATGCACAAAAATTACATAAACTAATTTTAATTTACATATAAAGTTTGATTTAAATATAAAAAAATAATAATAAAATAATAATGCGCAAAAATAACAATATTTTCAATTAACATATAAAGTTTGATTTAAATATAAAAAATTATGTTAATAAATTAATCCATTGTATAATAATTAAAAGAAAAATCACAAAAAAAGTGTATTAAAAAAATTGAAAATTACAATAGAAATATATATGTATATTCGCTTGTTATCAAATCACAACTCAAAAAATATAAATAAATATAAACTTTGATATTAATTTATAAAATACATATACATATTTTTCTTTTCTAATTTTATCACAGCTCGCAAATAACTGTTGACTGCTTCTCAGTCTACACAAATGCCTTTCTCTCGCACTATGAGGAAAAACTCAGAGAACATCAGATCTTCAATGAGTTCGTTGCCGATCGGACAGAATCTGTTTCTTTATGTTCTTCGCTCTACTGTTTTGCCGACCATTTGGTTGAGCTCAATTAGGCAAAAAATCTCTTGTGGTGTGAATTTCTGTGTATGCGTGAGTTGTCTTCGCATAAACAGAACAATAGCGTACGTGAGAGTGAACTCAGGCATGTGTATGTGAATAACAAGATCGTTTTGGCTTCTCTGCTCACTTACTCAACCACATTATGAGCACGTCAATCGTATCGCTCTCTCTAAACGATGTTCGTTAAAAGGTCGTCACAATAATAACTCAACATAGAGTGCTCAACCGAAAAGCTAAACGAAAAGAACCGAAGGCTCGAGAGCAAGAGCGAGAGCGAGAGCGAGGGAGTATGATCTATTTCAGTTGATCTCACATACACGAGGGTTCAAATACTTAACAGTTATTTGCGAGCTATGAATTTTATATATAATAAAAAACAACAAAAATTAAAAAAAAAAACAATAATAATAATAAATACGTAGATAATAAATAACATAAAAATAAAAAGAAAATAAATTAATAATAATAATAATAAATACTATAAATAATAATACAAAATTTAAAAATATTATTAATAATTTTTTTTTTTTTTTTTTTTTTTGGGCTGAGGTAGGAAAAAATGCTTTATGCACCGTCAGTCAGGTCGTCACTCTGACCGGTGTGTCGGACTGCATGCCTGCTTACCGACTAATAATAATAATAATAATAATAATAATAATAATAATAAATACTATAAATAATAATAAAAAATTTAAAAATATTAATAATAATAATAATAATAATAATATTAATAATAATAATAATTATAAAATAAGTAAATTAATAAATAACAAATTATTATATCAAAATCATCATTTATTAACATTATTAACATTTTTAATCATATAGTGAAACAAGTGATTTTATAATATTCAAAAAATTATTATTTATTATCATTAAAAAATAATAATAATAATGCAATTAATTGAGAGCATTTTTGATAACAAAAATGGTCTAACATTTGTATTATTCCAACCATAATAGGGTTTTTATTGCAAGTTCTTTAGCAATAGCAATTTCTATTGTTTTTCATTTGAGCTTTCTACTTTGATGTTTAGTTTCTGAACTAGTCTCTGTGGCCAAACCCTTTGACCAACTCACTGACGCGCAACAAATGTATGCGAAACCCTTTTTTTTTTTGTTGCCTTTTTTCTGTTTAGGTTAGCTTTAAAGTTTTGCGTTAATTGTGAACTGTGGGGCAGGGCCAAGCCCGAAAGCTAAATCCAAAACAGTTTAAATAAGCCAAAAACTGCACGCAACAACATGGCCAACATCAGCAACAGCAACAACAACAACAACAACAACTAAAGCAACAGCAGCAAGCTGGCAAACAAATACATGCTTTAAATGTTCAGCATGTGAGCACATTAAGCTTAATTAGAAGCAAACAGACAAAACCAAGCGAATGAAATGACCAAAACTGCCAGCAGCGCCACGCCCACCAGTGAGACCGCCAGGAGACGCACACACACAGAGAGAGAGAGAGAGAGAGAGGAGAGCGAGTTGATGTTGTTGTTGTGGCCAAATACTTCAGTTGCATGACGCAGCGCTGCGGCAAATGTTGCGCTTTAATTTGAAGCCCAATGGTCACACAGCGAGCTGAGGGAATGCAAAGCGGCAGAGAACGGCTGCAGCACATGTGCATTTGGCACTTGCTGCTGTTGTTGTTGCTGTCGTTGTTACTGTCGTTGTTGCTTTTGCTGTTGCTGTTGCTATTGCCACATGCAAAACTTTGTCGGCTTGGCCTCAACATGCGCAACATCCTTTGCATCCTGTGTGGTTTTTCACGCTGTTGCAGTCCAAACTACGTTTGAGCTGACCCTTAACGCTCGCTCCCTGCTCTCATACTCTGCCTCCCATTCACGCACTCACTCTCACTCTCTGTCTCGTCCGCTTATTGTTTGT
>JAWNOS010000484.1:0-45012 GCA_035045845.1 Drosophila buzzatii
TATAATTTCAGACAGTTGTTGCTTTTATATTTAATATAACTAAAAAATATTATTCATTGACTAAAAAAAAAATATTTTTAAGTAACATTAATTTTCCTTTTTTTTTTCTTTTATATAATTTCAGCCAGTTGTTGCTTTCTCTTCTGCATTTTTGTTAGGGTATTTTATCGGCGGCAATTTACATTTTTATACAATTTTTGTGGCTATCAAAATGTTTACTTTTAATTCCAGTTTCTTTCAGCGTTCGCCAATTTTATTTATGATAACATAATGGCGCCAGAGGTGTGGATGAAGGCATTGTTAAACCAGCAAAATTACTCATTATGCTATATCACAGATTCTACTGACTTCTGAATCAATGGACTTTAATAAATACCAATTTCAACAACTGAAAAATATTTATGATATTTGCTTCTCTTTACGAAATAAAATCAAAATAAAAAATAAAACAAGTAAGAAGGCTCTAGTCGAGACTGCTCGACTACGAGATCCCCTGAACCCTGCAAAAAAAGTGATACTCTTCTTCTTTACGCGCGTATAGGCGCGCGCTCTGCTAACCGCGCAGTTGCTGCCGTGGCTTGGGGGTGGGTTGGGCTATACTTTGAACGCTTATAACTCCATTTCTAGATGGATGATCTTGATGAAATTTTCAGAGTAGAATAAGAATATCTAAATGTATCTATGTGCCAAATTTCAAGTCTCTAGTATTTGAAATGCGTTTTTTGCAAATTGTGGGCGAAGGGGGCGTGGCATCCAAAATCCAAAAATTACATAATCTGCGTATCCATAATATCTATCTAAATATACAAATTTGAAGTCTTTAGCTAAAACGGTGTAGAAGTTATGCTCAAAAAACATAAAAAATTGAAACGAATTTTCGATTTTTTATCGATAATTTGAAAATGGGATGAGTTATCGAAAAAACAAAATAAACTCGTATTGCGTAGCTAACATACGAGTGTTCATGTAAAATTTCAGCTCTCTAGCTTTTGTAGTTTCCGAAATCTCGACGTTCATACGGACGGACGGACGGACGGACGGACGGACGGACGGACGGACGGACGGACGGACGGACGGACGGACGGACGGACGGACGGACAGACGGACAGGGCTCAATCAACTTATTTTTTTCTGCTGATCAAGAATATATATACTTTATGGGGTCTGCGACGTCTCCTTCTGCCTGTTACATACATTTTCACAAAACCATTATACCCTGAATTCCCATTTTCAATGGGTTCAGGGTATAAAAATGAATATATTTCAGCTATAATTAAACGTGCATAATTTCTAATCTTAACTGGTATTTCTAGGGCAATTCTACATCATTTCAGTAAATAGCACTTAAACAACATTCCGTGTGACTATTCAATTATTACAATGCCAAAGTCGAGAGTTAAATTTGCATTGAAATTAATCATTGACTTTAACGTGTTTACATGTTAAATGTGCCTTAATAATTCATGGAATGCCATTTCGATATATAACAAACTTATTTATAAATTACAAGCGCTCAAACAATTCACACACACACTTACATAGATATGTATGTATATGTATATCACATTTCACATTTATAAATTTTAAATTTGTATTCACTCACACATACATACGCACTTGCAAAAATATTACCACAAGCAGAGAAACAAATTGATGTGATGCGGCAAATGAATCCACTATGGTCTCTACTCGTAAATAAAAGTATATATATATATATGTGTGTTTGTGTGTGTCGCTGTCCGGCAGAGTGCGTGAAAAGCGGATGTAGCAAACCGGAAATGGCCATAACAAACAAAACTCATGAATTAATGCGGCTTAACACTGTTTGTTCGACAATATGGATACGCAGCTATTCAACATTTGAGCATTTGTAATGCGAATGATTTCAATTTTCCAACCTCCGGGCACAATTAATATAAACACATTGATTATGCGTAGATTAAAGCTGAATTATGAATTCCGCTTAAAGCTGTGCGAAAAAACTGTGAGTGTCAACAGGGCTGAGTCGAGATCATTTCAATGGATTTTCAATGGATTTTCGCTCGGGGTACCAACACGTCCTGGCACTATCCTTGTTTGCCTGTCACTGCCTTTTTAATATTTCGTTGCTGACATCTTGCCATGTAGGTTTTCCTTTGCCTTCTCTCTCTCTCTCTCTCACTCTCTTTGTCCCACTTACTGCTCTGCTGTCTCGTGGCATACTTTATTCACTTTTTGTTGTTGAATTTCATTAAAATTTGCACCCATTTGCCATAATTTGTTCCTTATTTCATTTTGTTGCTGTTGTTGCTGTTGTTGGTTGTCATTCGAATGACAGCCACGCCCTGCATCCTGCCCCGCACGTTGGCAGAGCGCTCAGGCCGTGCCACAGATGAGCCTGACAAGCAAATGAAAAAATGTACAAAAGAGTCTCTCATTTTGTACATTTCGTGCATGCGGTGTATGCAAGAAATGAGTAAATATTAAAAACAAACCTTTTATCTACTGGAAATGATCAACTCAGCGATACCCTGTACTAAGCTTGTGTGTTTCCTGCGATTACAAATTTTGAAGATGTGTGTAACGTAAGCTGAGTAAAATCTGCTCAAGTTTGACAAGCATCTGTATTTGATTGCAATGAGAGATTCGTTATCACAGAGTATCTTAATGGCTATACAAATTGATCGCACTTTAATAAAATTCATGAAAATGTGATAATGAATATTATACACTTGTGATAGTTGAAGAATACAATTTAAATGAATTGCAACAGTTTCATAATTTGATTAACTACTTGAATGCTCATTAACTTAAGCCAGGGTACTCAATGAGAGGCTGTCGTTATCGAACTCTTGCATCATTTGTTGTGAATCAATGAAATGCCAGACAGTGTCAAATATGACAGCACCTCGACGTTGCATGCCACACACACACACATACACACACACACACACACGCGCTCCTTTAGCCAAATAATGCACTTTAAGGTGAGCGCATTTATTTTCAGCATTTCTTTTTTTCTGTGGCCAAATATGAGAGTAATTTTTGTTGACAGCTTGATTTTAATACAGTGACAAATCAGTGCAGTCGCTCGATTTAACGCAGCAACTGGCGCATCACTCATACGCACTGTTTGACTTTTGTTGTGGCTGATGAGGCATTGAGGAGCCTGAGCAGTCTGAGTGGCATATGAAGTGCACACACATTTTGGCAGTCGGTCCGTGGGGGCCCGTCATTAAACACTGCCAGCGTTCATTTATAAGAGCTAATGCTAATGCATTTCGCATTAATATCCAAGCACGACAGTTGGCAGCAAGATGCATGCGCAGATGAAAATGAATTGCTCGAAATTAGTTAAAACGCATTTGACGTTTTCTAAGTTTGGCGTTAAGTTTGGGGCTGCCGACACGTGCGTGGCATGGCGCGAAAGGGGTTGGGAGCGCTTGCATTAATAGTTATACAACAACGGACATATTGATAAATGAGCGTATTTTCGAAGCGCTATTTGGAGCTGGAGTCGCACAGCCGAGCCACAACAACAACAAAAACATGTTCAACTATTTCAAAAGCAAATGGCTAGGGGCGGGCGCAGCAGCAACGTTTGCTGCGAAAAATGACTTTAGTGCCAAGCGTGAGAATTTTCAGTATTTGCTGTATGCTCACACGCACACATACACATGCGTATATAGCCATGCACACACACACACAAGAGCACACGAGGGGGTGAGAAACAAATGCTTGCAAATATTTCTGCAGCTGTGATTCCCTCCGCTTGGCTTGGCCACACACAACCAAACCGAGAGAATGAGAGAGAGAGGGAGAGAGAGAGGGAGAGTGAGGGAGAGACTTTGGTACACAACGAATTCATTCCTCCATCGAATGCGCCACAATGAGTCAATTTTTTAACATTTATTTGACAGAAATTTTCATTTATTTTGCTTAGCTTATTTCCAGCGCGAGCAAAACTGCAACAGGAACAAGCAACAACAGCGAATGGGAAAAAAGAATTTAATTAAATTGAAATTAATTTGATAGGATATTGCAGGCAGCGGCAGAACTATTAATAATGCCACCATGTGAATGTGGGAGTCTGAGTGCCGCTGTGAGTGCATGTGAGTGCTGTGTGTGTTGTGCCAAGACAAATGCGCGCCAAATAAATTCTCATGTTGCGCTTTTGAAGCTGCCCGTCAAAATTGCACAGACCTAGCCAAGCCAAGAGCCAGCAACAACAGACAGTCAGAGATACAGACAGAGAAACAGATAGAGAGAGGGAGAGAGAGAGAGGGGGCAAGCACCTACCCAGGCGCTAGGCTGGCAGCAATAAATCATTGCATACACCACGGCGCACATAACGAAATATTTGCGCTAGCAGCACAGACGGCGCGACGGCACATAATTAATTAAATTTCACTTTTAACAGGGCCACAGCACTCAGAAACAACAAAATTATCGCACATACGCGCACTGCTGTGCAATTGAGCTTGGCATTGACATACGCAGAAACAGATAGAACCAATAAATTTTGGAGAACCGCAAAACGTGTCCCACACACAATTCCCATGCTCTGGGCCATGCAGGAAAAAGCGTAAAAACTTTCACTTAGGTGCGCTATAAATCGCGTGTTGCTTACATTTTTGGTGTCGTCCGGGTGCCTTTTCGGTACGCTTGAATGCTGACAGCTGTGTAGCTGTGTAGCTGTGCTTGGGCACTGGGCGGTTGGGGTTTAACTGGGCGTGGCATGTCATTTAAAGGTTGTCGCTGGCCAAGAGCGAGCACCAAATGCCACGCGCCACAACGTGCTTAAGTCAAATAAATAACAAACATTGGCGGACAGCCACCAAATTTATGGCCAGCCAGAAACAAGCGAAATTTTTAAAGCCAAACTTCAAATGACGTAACTAAAGGAGAAAGCATTTTAAGCAGCTTCAGCTTTAACCCTCTAATGCTGTTTTCTAAACTATTGGAGGAAAATAATTGGAATAATTTTTTTTAAAGTAAATTTAGGCTTCTAAACTCAAAAATGAACTCAGAAAAAATATAGAAGTTTTTGTTTAGCCGTCAGGTGCAAAAAAGGTAATAAGTGTCTCAAGACACTCTTGGGCATCTAAGAGTAAAAAAAACGTATTTAATAGAAATGTTAATTTTTATTATTCATATGATATGTTTTAAAACAATTTTTTGTTGATGTGCAGCATAGATGTAAATTACATTTTTCACAAATGCATTGCGATTTGTGATGATTTACAGAGCTTGCACCGTCTCTTATTGTCCCGATCCAACCAATTTGGGAAGTGGTTGACTTGGTCAAAACGTAATTCCGCTATTGGGTGTAAAGTTTTTTTTTCCAAGTTTAAGCTCAAGCTGTGATGGTCGGGCCCGTGGGGATTGTGAAAAAGGTGACCGATCTGTTCGCAAAGATGGTGACTGCATCTGGTCTTGTAGAGATACGGTACTGACTGGACGACCTGCGTGAGCTTTATTTCTAAAAGCCACCAATCCTTCAGCGATTGACTCGCGAAAATCGGGAAGTTCCATCAATTTGTCACTGATTGCGTTTTGTTTTTGAATTCGCCTATAAAGAATATAAGCATTTGTTGCTGCCATATCAATACAATGATAAAAAATTCGAGTAGCAGCATCTTTGGTTTTAGCTTTGATGTGATAACGGCCCATGGTAAAAAAAGTTGCTTGCAGCCCCAAAAAGTGTCTCAAGACACTTATCACTGTTTTTAAGCTACAACGCACATTTTTTATTTATTTTTATTTTTGTAAACTAGTTTTCATTGTAAAATAAACATACCTTCCAATAAAAAATTATTTTAAATGGATTGCTTTCACAGATTTTGTAAAATAATTGTTGCACAACAGCACATGCAGCAGATCAATTTACACGCGCGAAAAAACATATGTTTTGTGTTTATGAAAATAAAAAGTACCGTTTAAAGCACTGGAGAGCTTTTAAAGCTTTTTTCTCAGTAAATTTGAATGTTTTATTAACGATCAAGCAATATTTGAAAGACAAAAAAGCTCCCATTTTTTTTTTAAATTTAAAAATAAAATAAGTGTCTCAAGACACTTATGAGCGTTAGAGGGTTAAAGTTGCGCCACAACCAGATGCCGCCCAAACTGAGTGACTGCCATAACTGAATGGACAGCTTGAATTGCGAGGCCTGCCAGAGCTGCCAGTGCTGCCAGTGCTGCTAGAGCTGTCGTTGCCTGTTCGGCCCAGCCCAGATGGAATAGACGACAATCATAAGCTGAAGTGGGCGGCTGCGTTGAGCTGTCGTCTCCAGCGTGCACATCATTGGGCATTAGGTATGCATGCCATTGCGCATTGGCAGAATATGAGCCAAGGGGCCGTCGCAGTGCTAAAAATGTTGAGCAATGCGCCCAGAGACAATGACAAGGACGATCGAAGCTGAGCAGCGATGCGTAGCGCCAAATGGTAGCCTGTGCCTCGATAATGAAGTTAAAAATTCCATACATACAAACACAGAATGACTGACAGCCAGACAGACGGACGAGCAGATGACTAAAGCTTAAACGTGGCACAGAGAGACAAGCCTTCAGTTGCTGTTGCTGATGCTTCTATTGCTGCTGTTCTTCTTCTTCTTGCTGTTGTTGTTGTTGTTGTTGCTGTGCGGCATTTGGCGTTGGTATTTATGAGTACGTTGTCCTTGATATGCGTGCGGAATTGCTAAATGTCCCTGAGTTGACACTAACTCACACGTACACATGACACTCACATACACACAGATATCATCAGCCTTTCATTCATTCATTCACATGCACACAGACTCGCTTCCATTTGCCTGCGTCTGTTGCTGTTGCTTAATATGAACTGCAATATGTTTGCCAGCCACGCCCACATCAGCCTTAGCCTTCGACACTGACTCAACTCCCTTGGCAGCTGCACACGAACACCTTCTCATATAGTGTAATCCAAGGAATATTCGACTTTCCCGTTTTTGAGTCTCATTATATAGCCAAAGTGGCTATTGAATCTAATTCATAACAGCATCTAATGGCAGAGTATTCAACAGTCGTCAGTGTACGCTGTTAATTCGCATCCATGCCTGTGCATACATATTTTTTATCTGAGGCGTGCAGCTATGTCTGGGCCGAGTTCGAAATTAAAATAGAAATAGCATGTTGATATTATTCGATGTAGGTTTTTATTTAATTTAATATCCGACTCGAGTGTATTTGCATCATTATCTCTCTCACTTCTCTCTCTCTCTCTCTCTCTCTCTCTCTCTCTCTCTCTCTCTCTCTCTCTCTCTCTCTCTCCTCTCTCTCTCTCTCTCTCTCTTTTCTCTCTCTCTCTCTCTCTCTCTCTCTCTCTCTCTCTCTCTCTCTCTCTCTCTCTTGCTGCCCTCATAAATGCACATGTATTTTAATACACTTGTAACACAGACAAGAACAACAACGACTACGGCAAGTAAATCTACTCGACAGCTCTTGAGGCTTGCCTTGAGAAGTGGCACTTCCATTACAATCCCAGTTGCAAGTGACTCTCGGTGTAAGCTCTGCAAGGATGCGTGTTATGCGAAACAATGTCGATGGGAGTGCTGCAGTGCTGCAACATTGTCATGCTCGAAAGTATGCTGCATTTTATTCGCCTTCGCTGGCAGCAAGTTGTCGCAGTGCTTAGTTGCGTATACGCACCGATAGCCGGTGTTGCTGCACTAAAATCACAATTTCAGCTAGACAAATAAAGTGCGCCGCTGGGATATGAGCGTGGCAAACGCAACTAAAGCACAACTGACACTAGCCACGCCCCCATGCCAGCTGAGTGGGCGAGGACGAGTTGAGTGCCAACAAGTGTAAGCTGGCTGCTCGGCTGATCAGCTAAGTGAATTTAACAAGTCAAGTGGCATGAAAGCCAATGTCTGTATATGTGCCTGCGAGTGTGTGCGTGTGTGTGTGTGTGTGTGTATGGTTAGGGAAAGCGTGTGCCTGCGTGGCACCTGGCAGATCTGTACTTCAGTTGGCGCATGAAATCAAGCAGAAGCAGAAACCAATTTGTGCGAAAACACAAAGGCATCAGGGAAGAAATGAAATTGGCCAAAAGGGGTTGGATTTTTGGGTAAGTGGAAAATGGAAAATGGAAAGCATTGCAAAGGCAAACTTTTTTTTAAATCGTCGCAAAGTTGAAAGTAATAAATTCTGTGACAACTTTTTTCATCCATAAGAAAACTTGGCACCGGAATTTTAATTCAATCTGACCAAAACACTGAAAAAAAAGCACAAAAAATTCAAGCGACAGAGTCAAGGTTCAGCCACAATGAAGCATCTCAAAATTATTTAAACGGAAAAATAGTTTCAACTACAGGTGTGTCTGTGTGTCTGTGTGTGTGTTCGTTGGGTGCAGGGGGAGGTGGGGGTGTGTTTACTGTTGTGCGGTGCACTCAAATGCTGCACGGTTAACCGGCTCGGGCAAGAGAAACTAACATTATTTGATCCACATAAATGAAGCCCAAAGCCAGTGGGGCATGCAACAGCCAAGCCAGCTCTGCCTAGTTGAACTGTATGTGTGTGGGAGTGTGTGGGTGCGTGTATACGTTCGTGTGCAAGGCTGGTTGGCTACTCAGCGTGTGGGACTGCCACTGCGTCTATTCCTGAGGTTGGGGCTGCGGCTGCGGCTAAATGTGCGCCGCAGTGGAAATGCACCCGAATAAACACAAAACTTATATGAACACGTGGGAGCTGTTGGGCTACATGCAGTTGAGCACTCACCAGCCACCCACACACTGGCACACACACTGGCACCCTTTCACAGAATCGGCATACGTGTGTGGCAACAAAAGAAATTTTGTCGTTTTATGAATTCCTTTGCAGTTAAAAGGGGTCCGTGGCTTTAACCCGTACTGAGGTACATTTCCCTTCATGAAATAAAACTGAATAAGTGGCGAACTATTGTGGAAAGCTTAAATACACTACTGTTCCATTTTCCGCCATCTAATCTGTATTTCTGTAGTTATTAATAATGTATTTTGTACGAGATTTAAAGTTCGCGTTTGTGTGTTTTGCATTTGCTTCTTGAATGATGAGTAAAAATAATAGATTTTATTTAATATTTAATATTTTAAATTTTATATTTTATTTTTTTAATTTTATATTTTAAATTTTATATTTTGTATATATTTTTATATTATATTTTTTAAATTTTATATTTTATTTTATATTTTATAATTTATCTTCTCAAATTTTATATTTAAAATTTTATACTTTAAAGTTTTATTTTTTTTATATTTTATGTTTTATATTTGTTATATTTTATATTTTCATTTTTAAACTTAAATTTAATTTATTTTATATATTTATATTTTCTATTTTAAATTTTATATTTTATATTTCATATTTTATTTTTTATATTTTAAATTTCATATTTTATTTTTTATTTTTTATTTTTTTAATATTTTATAATTTGTATTTTACATTTTATATTTGTCATATTTTATATTTTATATTTTATATTTTATATTTTATAATTTATATTTTTTTTTTATATTTTATATTTTGTATTTTATATTTTATATTTTATATTTTGTATTTTATATTTTATATATTTATATTATATATATTTTTAAATTGACTTTTAACAAGCTTCTTCCAAACCTAACTTTCAGCCATCAAACTTTAGATATTAAATTATCTCGATCTCAATTTATTTGTACAAAATTATATCTCCTATATACCCGTTTCACTGCTGCTCGCAAAGTATATTTGCGAACGGCAAAGCCAAAGAGAAACAACATTTTACAAATAGATTTTCATTTTTCATCTGAAAAAATCTTTTTGCATGGCACAATTTCGTGCGCTTTATTCCTGGTGCGGCATCGAGGGCAACCATAGAAGTATTGTTTTCAGAGTTGTGTATAGAATGGCAGACATACATACCAATACACACACACACGCACACACACACACACAGCTACACCTACACGAAGTTTATGCGACTCATCAACATGAAAACTTTTTTGATTGACCAAAAGTACGGCGTCAGAGTTATGCAGTGCAGCTCTGTCAGAGGTCGTCTGGGGGAGTTTTTGACAAATGTGGCTTATGTTGTTTGGCCTCTGGCATATTAATGCTAAAGCATGGCTTATTTTCTCCACAGGTTGCCGTCTAAATGCAAAACTTTCTGCTTCAATCTCTCTCGCCAGCAATGCGATTGCTCAGATTTTGGCAATATTTTTGTGTTTTGTTTTTTGTTTTGTTATTTATTATTTTGCTATACCCTCTGCTTATCAAATAGTCAGAGTATTACTTTGGTATGCAAATTCGAATGGAAATGGTTTAGTTTATGTGGCAGAGTAAATAATTCTTCAAAGTCAGCCTTACCTTGTAGGGAAATTAATTATATTTTTAAACTAATTTCTGTTGATTTCTATATACAAAATAATAAATAAATTCTTTGTCATCTTCAAGAAGTTATTCAAGTGATTATCTTATCTTATCTATACCTAAGTATATATAATTTAATTATAGTATATTGACTACATTATTATATATTATTTATATCTATTATTTATCACTCATACCCTCAGCTTGCCAGGGTATCTGCTGGTTACGCATTTCCTTTTCCAGCACTTTTTCTTTTCTCTCTTCTCTTTATTATTATTTTTTTCAGCTCCGTTTGCGCAATGGGCATATAAAACTCAATTGGGTCGTTAAATGTAAAATTGTGATAAATAATCAAATTACAAGCATTTGATGCTCGCCAAGATTTGACGCTTTGAATTTTTATGCCGCAGATTTTCGGCTTCCCATTTGAGGCTGTTGGGCCCGCTGACGAGGCGCATTATTTATAGCCAGCCGTCGATTTTGGCTAAAGCGATTATTAGGCCCGTTTGGCATTGGTTAATAATGCACAGGGCAAGTGATTGGCTTGTGGCTTCTGGCTTGAGTCTTGACCTATAAATTGTATTACGTTTTCAATTAGTACGCTTATTCCACTTCCACTGACAGCCGGCCTTTGCGTCTGTGGAAGTCTCGAATTTCCCATTAAAACCAACTAATTTCATGTGAAATGCCAAAGGCTGGCGAATTTTCTATTGCCAATCAATTTCGCTGTGCGAATTTCTTTTGTGCGTAACAGGTAAGTTTAAAGCCAGCAGCACATGACTCATGTACGTGTGTGTGTGTGTGTGTGTGTGCGAGGCGAGTATATGTAGTTGTGCTTGTTCTCGTCGCTTCTCACTCAAACAGTGCTGCCGTCAGTGGCATGTCGTGCCGTCGGCCATCGGCCATCGGCCGTCGTCTGTTGATGTCGTTTTGTATTTGATTGTCAGAGAGTTGAGTTTGTCTGGCCATTAAATAGAGTGAGTTCTCCTTGACATATTGCTTCAGCGGCTACAGGTACAACAAATGCCTGTCGGGGGACAACAAGATTTAATGATAACGATAAAGTTTGTTTGGCGTAGCTTAAACAGTTCATCGAGCAATTAATAGCTAAGAGTTCATGACTCTACTATTAGATAATATTGGTATTTTAATTAGCTGTAAGCAGATCAGTCTACCAAATGGCCAGCCACGGACTGGCCTTTGATGTGGTCTTGCCATTTAGCTCTGACACAGCCCGGCTGACATCCAGCATTCTATCGCAGTGCGTCAGCGCTAAAAGCACACAGCTTGCGGCTAAGAGCTAGCATTCACATTGGCATCGACATAGACGTCGCCATCGCCATCGCCATCGCCATCATCATCGACATCGGCATCAAAATCAAAGTCAGCGGGCCATTGGTGACACTGTCATGGGGCATGTGAAGGCGTTATTTGATACGTGAGGCGTCAAAGCGCTGACAGTTTGCACATTTTTCTTTTTCTTTTTTTTTCATAACTCGCTTAGCCAACGACCGTGGCAAAGTGTCGCGCTATCACTTGCTGTTGATGTTGTACTAACAGCTTACAGCAAGCACTTGACTGGCTGTCTATTTTGTCATCGGCATTTGGTGCTTTTAGGAGCTCGATCAAAGGTGCGAAATTCATTTGGTTCGTTGGTTTTATTTTTTACTTCTATTTGTGCTCAGCACCTAGATATATATACATATATGAAACCTTAATAGCTAAGTGAATGTCTAATTGATTGTGATAAAAGGCGCACGTGTCGGCTCTCTTTTACTTATAGATCGCCACAGCGTGCCTCGCAGCTGTCCTGCGTGCAGAATCGATTGCGATTGCCATTGCAGCCTTTGTAGGTGAAGGGTCGGCAGGCTCCTTTGTCATAATACCAGCGGGTCAGGGCCTTTGTCTGGTCCTTACTGTTGCAATAGTTGCCCTCGTTGCGGCCCACATAGCAGTTAACATTGTCTGTAAACGGGAGAGAGAGAGAGAGTGAGAGAGAGGGAGATGCGTGCTGTTTAATTGAGCAACTAATTGGATAATCGATTTATATATGCATTAAAAGTATCCATATTTTCCTTGCTTCAATTAGTTTCAACTCCCCACATCGAATAGCCTCATTCGCTGCTATTACGCATACAATTCAAACAAAATATTTCATAAATTTAGCCAGCAAAAAAACAAATTCATTTCTATAGAGAATGTGACTGACAACAGTTTTGGCAGTGGTTTGTCGAGCAGCGACTGCGAATTGCTGAAATGGCCAAAACTATTTCGTTTACAATTGTTGGAAGTGAAGGCAGACAGCAAAGGTAGCAACATAAATATATACGTATATATTATCTATAGATATTGAAATGTGCTTTAAGCATGTTAAGCAGAGGCTTAAAATTCTTTAAATATTTGCTTAAAATATTTATAGTAAATTAAATGTGAAATAATGACAAAATAGTAAATTCCAAAACAAAAAATAATTAATATTTCACGACATTAAGCAATTAGAGCAAAAATATTATATCGTTGCTTAATTACAATAAATTGTGTACAAAATCGAACGAATTCCAACTTGGATCAAAGCAGCTCTAATGATCATTTTTCTATATGCATGCCATTTCTATGGCCTATTTGAGTTTATTTTGTGAAACTAATGCGATAGACGCATTGCTCTGGTCCACTTACTTAGCTCCTTGCATGTGCCGTCTCCAGATCCGGCTGCCCCAATTCCAACAGTCTGAGTCAACAGAATGACAGATATAAGGCAGACAAGTGCCATAGATATGAAATTCAAATTGATTTTCAAATTCATGTTTTCTCTTTTTTCCTTTCTATTTTCCGTTTCTCTTTTCACGCCGCGCAACACACAGCGACTACGGCAAGCAGCAGCGAAATGCAATTGAATGGGGAAAGGCGAGTGAAATGTCTGTGGACTCGGCAGCTGCTCCAATAGTTTCGTTGTTTATTTTAAGTAATTTGCGCTACTTTGACAAAAACGCGACGTGGTCCAACGAGCCGAGCAAACTGAATGCTGGCCGGGGCATACTTTTAGCTTATATACGAAATGCCGGAAATTGTGGCAAAATATTTTTTCCCGAAGCGCAAAGCACGAGCATGCGACTGTTCCCATTCTCCGAATACTTTTTTGTTGTTCATATATTCAAAATTTTGTTCTTTCACTATTTTTTTTTGCCGTCGCTTCGATATTTCGAAAATACTTTGAGCAATTGACCAACTGACCAGCAATTCATCCATACAGACTCCCATCCATCCATTCATCTATCCATTCGCCCGTCCATTCAGCTATCTATCTATCCGCCTCACGGCTTATGTCCATCAAAGCTAAGTAGGGGCAGCTATTTTCGGTCGAGAAATGTATTTTGCGGGGTCCGGCAATTGCACTTAGCGTTATCGCCAGGCGTTTACTTTGCGCTCGTTTGCATAATTTCCAACTTATTGAATATATTCCACATAATTAATTTTAATTATTTGTGCTCCCGCTTTCTTTTGCTCAAGCATTTGAATTAATTTTCAAAAGGGAAATGGAAAGGCAAAAGGTTCGACCCGGGACCCAGTCAAGGGTTTTGCTTTCATTGTCTCTAATTACAATTGGGCGGCATTTGTTTTAGATTTTTCAATGTCACAGCCCGGGCCACAAGTGGCCTGCCTAGTCTTTAAAATAAAGTCAAGGAGCAAACGCGCAAATCAATCTTCATTTGAAATTTAATTTTCACATCCCTATAAGGAGGTCGGACATTAATACCTATTAATATTAAATATATGTACATATTTTATATGAATATAATATATTTATACTTATTATTAAATGGCAACTGAAATTATTGAGTTGGATTAATTGGAACAACATGTCGTATGATTAATTGGCCAGCAATTCATAAGTAAAAGTGCTAATGGAAAAATGCGCCCTGAGCAGGGACAACATTAATGATCTCACCCGATGCTGGGGCACCCAGTCGACACAGTGCATACATACACGTATGTACGTCATGCTGCGCGCTATGCTGGCAGTCGTCGGACCAAATGTCAACTGACTTTTTAATTGGACGCTCCGCTTTCAGCGGATTTCGCATTGGATATCGCAACGGTAGTTGAGAAATCATCAAAATTACAGCAAGCGCAAATAAGAGGAAACAACGACCTCCAAAACGGAAGTCTTAACGTCCCAGGTATACAAAGCCAGTCAACTGGAAGAGCTTTCAAGTTGCCAACCTGTCAAAGCTGGCCGCAGCGGCTCTCTGCGCAAGAGTTTTGAGCACGCTGTCCGTGATTAGTTAGTCAAAGGACGAAGTGCTGGCGTATACGTGATGTATCAGCGACAGTAAATCAATACGTACTTAAATGCGGCTCACACTCGAACGATATGATTTAGCGGAAAAAAGAATCAAAAACATTCATATACAAAAAAAAAAATCTAAATAAACAAGCACAAGGATGTTCTTTAGTCAAACTGTCTCTTGACTGTGGCATACTCTGTGCGCGATAAAAATATATGTATTGAAATTATTTTTAATGTTTTTTGCTCGATTTGTTTCAATAATATTTATGCGAATTTGTACACTGATTAACGAGCCTATGGCCATATATATAAGAATTAATTTCTTCAATTTCAATTTAAAGTTTACTTGCTTAGAAGCACGCTCTTTAGCAGTCCTAAAACAGGGTATAAGCAGAGAAAAAATAAATATATATTTCTATATATATATATATGTATGTATGTATTTAGAAGGCACCATAAAGGCGTTCGTTGACTTCAGCATTTGCTTTAGTCCGCCACGTTATGTAATGCCGTAATTTGTGATTTTCCACTTGTTTTGACAATTTGGTGATTTTCTGATTTTTCGTATTTAATTTTGACGGACTTCTGAGCGCAGTGGAGCAAAAGTTATTTAATGGCTGCACTTGAACGTGCCGAAAGCCGATGCGAGCTCAAAGCCTCCGACCTTACGCTGACAACACTCACCGAACTGAGCCATAAAGAGAAATCGGCTTAGGCTGGAGCAGCTTCTAACCGTTAGTCATTAACCAAATACTGCAAAATTTTTGCAAATTCCAGCTTAAATTCTTTTATATTTCCTCTTTTCTTTGGTTCCGTTTGACTTAAAGTCGCCTTCAGCGCGCTTGTCCGCAAATTGAGGAAATGAAACATTTGAACGATTCACTTCCGGCCTTTGTTCAGCAAATCGACATTTCTGTGAAAACCAAAAAAGAGTTGCTTTTGCCCACCCAAAATTTAAGTCGTTCCGCAGAGAAAAATATTTAAATTCCAAGGATTACGTCTGTTGCTAGGCTGTGCGACGATGTTTTACAAAACAAAATAAGTCGGAATTAAGTGCTTCATTTCGAAGGAGGAAGCAGGAATCGGTAGATGGGTCAGCTCATACAGTGCTTGACAATTGCTGTGCGAGTGTTGCATCTTCTTAATATTGATTTCAATGAATTGGAACAGCTAAATGGCTGGCACGTTGGCATAGTGACAATGACAATGAAATCTTTGGACATTGGCGAAGAACAATCGATTGGTCTAGAGGCGATGCTCGAACTCAGCCTCAGCAGGTTGGTGGCTCTGTCTTTGCTGTGTTTAAGTAAAAATTTTACAATTTGCAATAAAAATTCCATTTTTCTTTTCGGAATTCAGCTTATGGTCGCCTCTTGCGAAAAGCTAAGCGCTCGCAGCACGCTCCTTGTCCTTGTACGGTACTGAAAGATCCAGTGGCTACCCGCTCAATGCGCTCAGCCAGAAAATTATTATGCGTTGTAGAGACTGTGCGGGCTGTGGCATGGATGCGGCCCCAACAACAATTTAATAACAACACATATTTCACTTGCATGCCAAAGAAGCTGTAGAGGAATGCGCTGTGAACAAAATCGAATGTGCTTCACGTAGCAGAGTGTACACTACTGCTGGTCAAAAGAACACAGCACTACATAGTATTTTAAAGCATTGACATTTGCCAAAAGCAAAAACTGGCTCACAGCGAGCTAAGGACAGTGAGAGTGAGTGTGATGTTGATTTCACTCATTTCCGACTCAAATGGATTTTGATTGTCTGCCCGGGCCTGGGCTCAGTCTGGCTCCGTTCAGGCCCGTGATGGCTAGAACGTGTCTGCCATTTGTCTGCACACTCGTTTGGCAGCCGCTTCCAAATGTCTTTCTTTTTCTTGGCCTTTAGTTAGCTGTTGGCTGTTGGCCGTTGGCTGTTGGCTGTTGCTTCTGGGGCCATTAGGTTTTATTGTAATGATTTCTATTACCACACAGCCACTGCTGCCATTCTGCTGTTGTTGTTGTAAGTTGTTTTTGCTGCAACTTGCAGTTGGCAGTTGTTGGCAGTAGTTGGCAGCTTACGTGGCCATCGCGCTTAATGAGTAGTTATTTCCGCCTATATATATCTTGATAATGCCAAGTCGTGCGAACAGAGCCTTTTGTGGTAATCGACTCGGTTCCGAGACACGTTCGCATATTAATTGCTCTTTATATTCGCATTCGTGTAAATTCATTAGCATGAATGCTTTCTAATTGAATTTGTTCATAATTTATTCGCCAAGCAAAGCCAAATTCGGATTTATTTATATGTTTATCCAGCCTACATGCACATGTATATAATAATAATTTATATATATAAATATATCTCTTTTTTGCATTACGTTTTTCCATTTTCATTTTGCTGCGCGGTCGAATTTATGAATTTCATTTCGTGGCTGTCACAACAGCGATAATAAAATAAGCCCGAGTCTGTGTTTTTTTTCTATTATTTCTTTGTTCTCCCTTTTTTCTCACATTAAATACATAATTATATTTAATGCGTTTTTATTTTGCATTTAAAAAGGACTGCCATGGAAATCGCATTTACTCTGTGAAGTTTTATTTTATTTTTTACTATTTGCTGCAGCTCTGCTCCGATTATGCGATTACAAATTTTATAATTTATAATAGCTTTGCTGTGTGCAGCAGCTCTTCAGTGGAATCAGTGAAATCAATTTAAATCTCGAACTCAACTACTACGTGGCTTCAGAGACTTCCACAGCAATTGCAATTTGAGCGCTCTTGCTTGAATTGGGGTGTTGGGGTCTCGCTCAATTCGTTCAGCATGCGAATGATTATCAATTTGCGAGATTGTGATTGTCGTAGAAAATCGGATAACTGATTTGCCAGCGAAATGGGAGTGAATCATAGCGCGAAACAGTGTCCCACAAATTAACAGAGTTTTGCTGAATTTATTTGTCAAGGCTATAATATGAAATATATTCTGATACAAGTTTGAAAATATTCACGAAAATATTCCATTTGTAACTGTGAACTATATATTCTGTTTATTTACAAGTCATACGGGGCTACAATTATCCATTTGTAACTAGCAGATAAGAATTCAACGAAAATTTTTATTATATTCAGACATTCCTAAAAGTATGCTGTGAGAATTGGAGCAAGAAAAAAATATATTTTTATATATACATTTTTTTTCTGTTTATTTATAAAGTCATACTGTTTTATTCGCAATCTTTTGCTTCAATTTAATTGAACAAACTTTCGTTAACATTAAATCATTATTGTTACTCTATGCCCTCATTTGATCACAATTTCCAGCTATGTCAACCAGTGTGCAGCAATCCGTTTGCTCTAAAGCAAATTGAGAGCGCAAACAAACATTTGGAAATTGAAGTCGCTTGCCAAAGATATTGGTTATTTCCCACTGCAGCGATCTGTGGAGCACAGCGAACGTGTGTTTGCCCGCAGTGATTAATGTAGCCAAACTATATTGATGTTTGTCAATACAGTTTGATAAGATGGCTGAATTTAAATTGAACTAACGTTTACTGCACTTGCTCACAGCTGCCCGTTGGCAGTTGACCAAGTTTGCAGCAAGCGCTTTAACTGAATGAATAAGCTAACATAGTGCGCGACTACAGCATACCCTGTAGACTATGCATCTGTATAGGCAACATGCGCTACATGCTATTGGCTCTCCATGAGAATATAACATTCTTCGTTTGCTCGTGAACTGAGCCTAGGGTATCGAGGCAGAGCCAAATAAAAGTTGGAAAAGTTATGCAAATGTAAATGCAACAAAGTTGTAAGCTTGTTTGCCTGCAAGTGATTTATATGGCCAAGACCGCGAGCCTGGCTACATTCATTTCACATTCCTCACTTGCTTGGCAATAAATAATGCGCTGAACGTAACGTAAAAATGGCAATTTGAGAAACAACGCAAATGAAGTCCGGCTTTAAAGTTGCCAAATAATATTTAAACATTAAATAAACATTTGCATTTGACTGAAGACCAACGCAATGGAATTCGCGAACCTGATTCGCTCCAAAATGTTGGCTTTTATCGAGTTTGGCACAAAAGTGCCGTGAAAGCGTTTTACAAATGGCCAAAAACTGTCAAACTTGTGCGCACGTGCTTACACTAGGCCAAAAAAGAGCAATAAGAAATTGAATGAAAATACTTGAAGCATAGCGAAAAGACTTTAATGTGTTTGAGGGATATTATTAAATCTAGAAATACTATATAGTTCTTTAATAACACAAATATATATGTGTCGGAGAATTATGTAAATAAAGGCATCGATTGGCAATATCGATAGTTACATGCTGGCAGTTAGGGTTACCCTAATTGCTGAATGCGGTCCATGTTCGTAGTGTTGGAAAACGGCAATGAGTGAGGTTGCCAGAACTAAGGAAAGCTCTAGAGAGAGACAATTAGAAAAAGAGCTCCAGCGTCATGAGTAAAAGGACTATAAATACGGCTTTTAAATCGACTCTGGCCGCATCCGACGATGCAAATGGGAATATAAATGGAAACCCGACATATATATATATATATGAAAGAATACAAATTTTACAAAACAAAGCACTCAGAAAATGGACCGGAGCCGAATGGTTCGTGAGGAACGAAACACTCCATACAGATCTCATGATGCCGACTATAGCAGAGCTCATTGGCCGACATAGCTCAAGGCACGCGGATAGACTATCCGTCCACCCAAACCAACTAGCGGCAAACCTACACGTCAACACGATAGCCAGAAGACTAAGAAGATGCCATCCCCTAGATGATCGTGATATAAATTAAGTAGAAGTAGAAGTAATAGAAAATAAAGGCATTAAGCCATCTCCTTAGTTAAGGTAAATTTAAGCATGCGCTATAGAGTCAAAGACAAAAGCTGCATTAAAATGAAATCTAAAAATTAAAAAAAAAAAAAAAATTTATATATATATACATATAGTACTTACTAGTACACAACTCAGCAGCCTTTTTATTCTCACTGTGTAGTTTGATGCCCGCAAGTGTTTCGCAGCTAGTTTGAATTGCGAACTGCAACAATGCAAATTTGCAAAAACTTGTTAATTTTTGATAAGATATACAAGTAGAGTTAACTTCAACAAAAGTGCATGCAGCCAACAATAGCGCTAGTTCCGCATGGCATTTGTGTTCACAAGTAGTTTTAATGTTTGTGCATTATTTTTGCTTCAATTTGCTGCAATACACATGGTCAAATACCAAACTCAGCTATTTAATATATCACATATATATCTCTGTGCTGCACACGTTTTAATGGTTGGGCTTATTGATATTCCTTTGAGCGCGGATGCACGTTTGACTTTGATTTGCATAATTAATATTGCATGTAACTGCAACTGTCTTGTGGCTGAGCTAAGCGGTTGCGCAAATTGCATATTGAATGTCATTAATATTCAGTTGTTTTCCATATGCACAAGAGTTATGCGAGTGTGTGTGTGTGTGTGTGTGTGGTTAGCATGCTTTAATTACGAAAATAGTTGCCTACTTTTGAGCGCCGCCTGACAGCTGGCAAGTGCTCCGCACCCAGCTTAAGCTTAAACTTAAGCGCAATAATATTGTTTGCCTATTAGTGTGACGCCAATCCACTTCAGTTAACATGAAAATCAATTTCCACTGCATTCAATGACAGACATTTGCTGCTGCTGCTGCCGTTTGCGCTTTTCATAACTTGCGAATGGAAAATGTCTTTATTTGCGTGTGCTTCAGTGTATATACATATATTTGAATGTGTGGCATTCCCTCTGTATGTGTGAAAATGATGATTTTTGCTTAAAAGAGGAAAATACTCATTTCACATGCGCTGCAATTTTCCCGCTCACTTCAATTATGTAAATTGTGTGTATGTCGAAACCAATTCACACTGCTTGCCAGCTCTGTGTCCACATGCTCTGCCCGACTGAGTGTGTGTGTGTGTGTGTGTGCGTCGTGTGCTGTTTGTTATTGTGTGAGCTATCATATTATGCAAGTCGATAGGCTACGCGACGTTCCGTTCAACGTTACCTTCTAAAGGAATACACAGGCTCCAGCATTTCCAATCGACATGTGCATTTGCATCAGCATCGGCATTCCTACCATCAACGGCAACGGCAACGGCAACGGCAACGGGATTAATGTTGTACATGCAATTAACGTGGCTAGCAATACACGACGGAACGACGACTGTCGACCCAAGCAATTCGCGAATTGGGAAAACCAATGAAAGCAACAACTCGTCCAAAGAGTTGCGCAACCAAAAAGACGAACTCATTATAATTTTCCTCCTTCGCATTTTCATTTCATTCGTTACGTTCCGTTCATTAACGGCATTGAAGTCTATACCTCATGTCCTGCTTTTAGTAATTTAATTTACATGAGCTGCTTCATCCCCGCCTACAGTTGCGAGAGTCGCCGGCTCAAAGTTAGGGACTTGGCCTGAACTTATTTGGCCAGTTGGCTTCCCTTCCTAGTTAGATATTAATTACTAATATGAAAGTTTTGCGAACTGCCTTTTGGCCTGTTGACCGAGAGAGTAAGGGCAGTGGCGACTGCTTTAAACTTGGCCAAGAAGTGTTAATCCAATCAATGTGCGCAAATATTACAAATCGAATAAAGCTGGGCCAACGAAATTCCATTATAGCTCTTGACAAAATCGAAATTAATTTAACTTTAATTGGCCCTTTGTCTGGGGCTGTGGCTGCATTTGCTTTGAGTTTTGCAGGCCATCTTAATTGACTGCCACAATCGGGCCAGACTAGACCGCAGTGTGTGCAAGACAACTTGAGTGGATTTTGAAGCCTGGTCTTGTGGCTATTTGTTTACAGTCTGGCTCAAGGGCTCTAGTGAGAAGCCAAATTGCACTCAAGTAGGTCAGGCATTGAGGCTTAAATGCATACAAATACCAGCTGCATGGCTTGTTGCTTTCAGCCGCAGTTAGCCAGAGCTAACTTCCAGTTGGCCGTAAAAACTAAATGTGTGCTAAATTTTGCAAGCTTCAGTGCAGCGCACGTAAAACTGAAATGTGCCATTAAATAGTTTGCAGTGGGAAAAAGAAAACGATTCAATTTAATTAGATAAGATTTTTTGGCAACTAAAACTCACTTGAGCACTAGTTTTATGTGCCACTTTTATGGTGCAAGTTTCATGTTCGGCATTTGAAATTGAAATGCACTCCAGCTCCAACTCCAACTCCAACTCTTATTCCAGCCAACTCATGGTTTGGTTTGAATACCTATTGAAATTCAAGCGAAACGTTCTACAACAAAAGCGCATCAAAGCAAAAACTTTGCAGCCAGGCCAGCGAGCATATTGAATGGAAAACAGGTGAGGCCAAGTAAATTTGATGGATCATCGGGCGACCCCAAATGGAATAGAAAAACCAAAAAAACCAAATAGAAGAGAACCCTTATACTCGAAAAGGTCACTGCAGCCCAGACCCGCCCGCAGCTATATTTCATATTTTATAAACTGGCAGCCAACATTTCCCATTGATTTGATAAGCTTGGCATGATTTTTGTTTTGCCAGCTCATTATTCGTCTTTCAATTTCGTGTGTTGCCGTTTTCAGCTTTTATTTTCCTTACACTTTGCGCCTTGCCACGCCCCACAACACAACGCCTCCAAGTACCTTTAACCTTGTGGATTTCGAGCTCAATGTTCAGTTTTCTATTTGGTTTTGGTTATGGTCATGCTGAGCCTCTCGATTTTGCTATTCAATATGTAACAGCAGCGAAAAGGTGAGTTCGTGATTGGAAATCAATGAATGAATTTGAAGATTAACTCATAAAGTAACTTTTTTAAATTCAGCTTTAATGCATTTCCTTTAAGTTTCAATTCAAATTTAAGTTTCAGCTTGAACTTCATAAATAGCTAATATAATTATATATTTAGTTTTTCCAGCGCATTCAGGCTTCTTCATTTGAAATAGCTGTCTTTTTGTGGCTGGGCTGCTATTTTGAATACCAATGCCGTGAAAAGTTGTTGGCGTTTCCATTATGAAGACGCAATAAAAAAGTTACTTTATGCGGCGTCTACGTGTGCTGCTCTCTCTCTCTCTCTCTCTTCCTCTCTATCTGTCTATCACTTTCTCGCACATGTGCAGTCTATCTCAGTCATATCTTTGTATTGGTGCGCGCTAAGTGCACCTTGTTGCGGCTGCTAAAATGTAGATTTACCTAAACCTTTCACCTGACTGCTGGCTGCTGGCTGCTCACTGCTACCAGGCTGACTGCTACTGCTTGGTGGCCTCAAATATCAAGCGTTTGCGTTTGGGTCTTCCATGTTATTCTGACATTGGCAGCAGGCAGCAGGCAGCAGCTCGTAAAAGGCTCTCACACTCTTGTGAAATGCAAATGTAGCGCCTGCATAGCAATGAAGTTGTGGCCCATCATTTATTGGCAGCCACACAGACACAGACAGCTGTGCGTACTATATGCATTCTATTTGGATTTCAAACAATGGATATTGTGTACAAATTGCAGGGTCCATTGCCGGCGACGGCGACGGCTTAAAGCTGACTACCGCAAACACTCACTAGGTTAAAGCCGCATGACATGATGCTCAACAGAATGTTACGCTTAGGTGTAATTTTTGCATTTAGTCTTAAATTCGTGTGCACGAGCGTAGCTTCGGCAGTTGGCGTCTTAAATTTTTATTGCAAGAAAAGCGGAATCCTTGGTAATTGCTCTCGAGGCGCCTATAAAAAGATGTGTAGCCAAGTAAGCAGAAGAAGCTCCCTGGCTCGGCACGCAAACTATTACAAGCTTGTCTAATGCGCTCTCGCACACATACGGCCGGACGTATACAGTTATTATTTTTTTTCTCTCTCTCTCTTCTTTGTTTTTGAAGAGCCCCTTGATAGCTCGTTGCGCAGTCACCAGCCTGTGCTGTTGGCTCTGAGCCGGAGCTAACAGTAATCTGTGCGCCGTGTGCCGCAGCAGGTGTTAACTGGCGGCTAGTACAGGTGTACTCAAACATTTGTTTACCTTCAAGTTGCCAGGCAGCAGCTCGACTGGCTGAACTAAGCGCCTTTACTGCGCCCAGTTGAGGGCAACTTTTGGTCCAATTGCTAACGAATTTCAGAGTGGCATTCAATAAAGTGCGAGTGCTCCAGCTCCTGCTCCTGCTGCTGCTCCTGCTCTTGCTTGGCCAGTTCATAATTCAGGCAACAACTTTTGGCTACAATTGTGAATTGACAAGCTTATTAATCGCCTAATCGGCTTGCAAAGTTTCATGTAAATCGGCTGAATTAAGACATGCCCCTGGGCCATGAAGGTTGCTAGGTTGCCAGCAACTTGCCGAGAGCAACAAACTTTTCGCTTTCGCTGACTGCCAAAAACTTTTCGATAATTGCGCTCGAATGGCCCTTGACTGGCTAAAAGGGTTGCCTCCCCAGTTACGGCCCAGCGTTAGCTTGAACTTGGAACTCGAAGCAATCTGTCGTTTGCCTTTGTGACTGGCAACTGTGCCAAATTGTTTTGTTTTTGGGGGCTAAGCTTTAATGAAGGGCCGGCCAAGAAAAAAGGCTAATGACTAAAGCAAATCGAGCTGCTGCTGCTGTCGTTGCTGTTGTTGTTTGACTGGCATAGTACGCTTGCTGGTCAACTATGTTGATCTGGACTCTGCTTTAAGCCAGTTAACTTCCAGCCAGCACGTCTATCGCCCTCTAATCACAACGTTCGTTTGCATTTCACAATCCCATAAATAGGAATAAAGCGAAACTCAATGCTGTTGGCAGCTGCTCCATTCCAATCAGCTCAAGTCAACAGCAGTTGCACTACGGGCCAGGCCAATCTGGTGGGAATTAAATTTGGTGCTATTTTGTTTTTCTGTTTACCAAGTCGAATATTATTTTGGCGTTAGCTAAGCCAGCTCTGGGGCGGACTGCCGAGGCGCTGCCTCGTTATAGGTGGCCAGCACAGCTTTTCGTTTAGTTTTTAGCTTAAACTTCAGTTTTTATGGCCCATAGCCAAGGACTGGAAGGACCACATTCAGTAAATAGATAACATTAGCGACTATATACACAAGTTTCACAAGCTTCTTCTTCTGAGTTTACGAGGCTGCCACAAGAGTTGGCTGTGCGGCATGGAAAGCCGTTGCCATTGTCGCAGCTCTCAGATTATTTGCCCAGATTATGGCGCATGGCATCTATAATTTGGCATATTATTGCGAGCTGTCTGTGCCGCGTATTGTGAGACTCAATTCAATTGTCTACTTGTTGCGCTACGCTCGCTCATCAGCCTTCGATGGGCAATCAATTCGAATTTAGTTATTTATTGTTGCTCGCCCAGTCCAATCTATTTCCAATTTCAAGTTTTAAGCACCACAAGCAAAAAACAAAATATAAACAACAACAAAAGAGAGGAAAGCAAATCAAAATAAAATATGCGAATGCTCAGCCTGCACAAATTGCGCCCAGTCCACGAAATAAATATTCCACAAGTTGGCCCGCTTTGTGAGCAACTTCTGATGTTGCTCTTTTGCTGGCACTTTTGCTTTTGCTGTCCGATGCTCACCTGAAACATTTTTGGGTAAACTTTTCGACAGTTTGCTATGTAAACTTTGCTGGCTCAAGGGTTGTTTTGGCCAGCTGTGAACCGGACTACGACTCATGCCTTCATTTCTCAGTCAGTCAGCTAGAAAAAAAAAAAAAAAAACAAACAGAAAATAGCATATTGTTTCTTTAAAAGTCGCTTGCCTACGGCATGCTCGGTAACTCCTTCAAATTAATAGTTTATTTTTTGCTCCTTTGGCTTTGATAGCAATGGATAGCTGCCAAGCGATTTCCTGTAATCCTTAATAATGTTATAAGAGCATTGTGTATAAACGGACTGAGCGTAGCTTTAAATAGACCCCGCGGCATAAGCACTCCTGCTAATCAACTCGATTATGAGCTTCACTGTTTGCATTTGTGATTATGGAAATGTGTGCGTGAAAAGCCACAATATGCTAATATGTTAATAAGCCTAGACGAACAGTTTAATAAACATATAAGCAGCAACCGTTGCACGCACACACGCAGACACACGATTACTGTTACAGGCAGTGAATGTGTGAACAAATATTTGCTAGGCCACAAAATCATTGCGCAAATATGCAAACTATGCGCGACAATGAAACATTTTGCAAAACAGTTGCAAAACTTTATGTATATCCATTTGCACGGCACAACGCGTCGCAAATAAACGGCCAAATGCAAATAATAAAATGAAGCAGAACAACAGAGCGAACGAGTGAGAGAGAGAGAGAGAGGGAAAGAGAGAGAGACTGCGTTTAAATATATAAGAGGCTTGGAGACCTTTGCATGCCCTTCAGCTTATCACGTATTGCAAAGAAACTGAAGGGACACCATTTATTTAACTCATTAAAAAAGGTTGCTAAGGTAGTAAGGTGGAAGTAAAGCAGTAAAAAATAAAATAAAATAAAATAAAATAAAATGAAACTCATTCAATACAAAGAAAAATAAAATAATAATAATTTCAAAATTGAATACATTTCTTAATTCAAATCAATTGAAAGTTTTAAAACATTTTTTTTATGATTTTTTAAATTATTTAAATGAAAACAAAAATAAACAAAAATGAATAAATAAAATAAAATAAAAATAATTAAAAAAAAAAATTAAAAATAATAATAAGAATTTAAAACTTAAGTTCTTAACTCATAACTGAGAGTTTTAAAACATTTTTAAAATGATTTTTTAAATAATTTAAATGACAAAACGCTTTTAAAAATAAAAAATGATTAAATAAAATAAAAAAAATAAATAAATAAATAATAATTAAAAATAATAATGATTTAAAAATTAAATATATTTTTTAATTCACATCTGAGAGTTTTTAAAAAGTTTTTATTTTTTATTTTATTTCTTAATTAATTTAAATGTTTTATCATTAAAAAAAATTAGAATAATAATAATATAATAATAATAATAATATAATAATAATAAGTAAAAAATATTTAAAAAATACTAATTTAATAAAAAAAAAAGCAAAAATGAAATAAAAAATAATAATAATATCAGAATTTAATACATTTTTTAATTAACATCTGCAAGTTACAAAAATTTGTTTTTTATTTCTTAAATTGTTTAAATAACAAAACAATTTTAAGTCATTTTCCAATTCTTACTTGCATTAACTTATCTAATAAATAGAGGAATGGAGTGAAATTTATATTTTAATATATCTCTATGATATTCATGAGTTATTTTTTAATGAACAAAGCAATATATGTATATATCTCAAATCTTGCTTTTCATATACCATTTAAAAAGTGACAATATTTTAAATAACACAAAGAACTCTTTATTAAACAATGCAAACTCATTTAAATGGAAGATCCAACCGTCATGGGTTTTCCTATATTTTTGTTACCCTCATATAGTAGTTACCCTCATATAGTACGCGTTACAAGTCGAATCAAAATATTTTCAAGCCCATTGCAAGGCTTTCAAAGCGATTTGTTGCATTATGGTTATGTGGCCATATTGCTGCCTCCATGCTGGTTTATGTTTATTTAAATTTATTTGTGTGCGGCTGTGAAAGTTGCAACAGCTAAAATCAACAGTAGTTACAACACTTTTTTGTTGCTCGACCACAATTGTTGCAACAGTGCAAAGTGACAGAAAACAGAAAGAAAAAACAACAGGGAGTGGCAACAATTTAAAGTTTTTGCAAGCTCCCTTTTTTTGATGCTGCTCGACATTTATGTTGAAGAGCTGTGGAGCACCGTCATGTGGCTGTTGATGCATAATATTCGCATTTCAATAATATTATATATGCATTTAGTAGGGCAGATTTGGCAACAGTTTCAGAGATGGTTTGATGTGCAGGGCGGAGCAAAATGCCAAAACTCAATTTGGACTGAGATAAATCAGTGCCCAGCGGCCACAGCGAGAGAGGGAGAGAGAGAGAGTGGGGGAGAGAGTGGGAGCTAGAGAGATTGCAAGATTGATTAAAGATGGAATGTGCCGTGGGCGAATTTAAATAAATAATTTAGCATGTGTTGGCTTTTAATTAAAAGGCATCTTGCGACTAACCAAAGCCGTTAGTCAACCAGTCGCTTCATTGCACAGCCATGGCCTAACTTAAGTGTGATTAATGCTGGGCAGGGTGGTAGATTAATACCTGACACGACCACGCACACAGATTTTCACCCAGCTCACAGTCTGTGTGTGTTTTTGGCAATCAAAAGTCGGTAGCCCTTTGGTGGCAAGCAAAAGGGTTTCAATTTGATTTAATGATGCCAGAACAAATTCAACGCGTTAGCGACACCGAGGTGGGACACAAAAGTCAATTCCATCAAGTTCCGGATGCTGCATTGAATAACAACTAGTTTCGACCAGGCCAGCAATGCTACTGGGACGCAGCCCACTTAAACTTTTGCGGCAACGTCGACTCCGACGGATGCTGCGTCTCACAGACGCCAATGGCAAGGTTTTCATGTCAGCGTAAATTTCCGTTTCAGTGCCACAAGTTGCCTTCACACACACACACACACAGTTAGATGATACATGTGCGTGTGTGTGTGTGTGTTTGTCCTGCAGGTGGTAGACTGTCAATGACTTCATGCATAATAATGAGCTCGAATGTCCTGCCCAGCCCTGCTCTGCCGTCCTCGTTTGCCAGCGCCTGGGGCCAACAAATCCTTTCGTCCGCATTCCTCCCATATCATTTAGGTTTGGTTTTATTGTCCGGCATTGCTTGTTGTACATATAGACAAGGCTTAAATGCAGCCAAAGGCAGGCCTCGCTTGACCTCGCTTTGATCAAATTATTTGCAATGTTTTCTTAGCATTTTCGGAAAATGTTTTTCTTTCCGGCTAATATTTGCTTTGCAATGCATAACTTTATTATTCCTTGACCAGCTGCTGCAGTTCGACTGCTTTGCAGCTATGTTTTTGCCTTCTACGAATCAGCTGATTGAATTAATTCGTCCAACATTGGATTCTGTTGCATTTTGCAATCAATTTCAATTAAATTCCATATGCAATTGTCAGTTATTCAAAGGCTCTCCATGGTGCATGCATTTGAGCATTCTGACAAATTCATGAATGATGGCATTTCTTTCATCAGAAGCTTGGCTTATTTGATTAAATGCAAAACACATTTTCTATGCGTAATTAAATCTCATAGCCTGATGATATAATAAATTCATATTTATTACACAAAGACAAATAAGATATCCAAGTGGAAATGCAGCAAGGATTAAGTTAAGTCCATTTATTTTTCCATTCATTTTTATTTGGTGTCCTTTGAGAGATTTGTTTCTATGTATTTTGTGTTTGGCATTCAATTGATGTATATTTTACTGTGCTCTGGCCCACGCAAATTCTCGCACAATGGGAATTAATGAACAGTTTAATCAAATTTCCTACCCCGAATCACGTTCATTAATTTTGTACGCAATCATTATGGTGCTCCATCTTCAGAATGCCTTTGACCTCGCCTTTGTGCCCGTCGGTTTACCAAACAAAATACGCACAATCAAGCGAATAGGGCGCAAATTACTTTCCATTACAAGTGTAGAATAATCCGGGACTGACCAGCATGGCAAGTGTCAAGTGCGGGATCCGGCTCACTGCTGCCATTTAAGCACAACTTCATCATCATTAGTAAGTGGTACTCCAATATGAACATGAGCAGCGTATGCTTGACTACAAAATAGCCTATAGACAGCCAAAAGTTGTTTTAATAATCTATATATATGTAGGTGTGTATATATTTTCAATTGTAATCAGAAAACTAACTAAACTAGTTAGAAATTAAGCTAAGTATCAATATCTCTGTGATGCAGGGTATAACTAAGTTCGCATCGAAATAAATTAAATAAAACTGATCGATATATACGAAGAGCAAGCATCAACTGTCAATAAAATGTTTATATATGCTTATGAATATCTCCTGCTGCTCGAGGCATATTCATACATGGCTAAAGCTGCAACATTCCCTCTTGCACTACACTTAAACGAGTGCAGGGTATAGAAAGGCTCTCATAATGCTGATTATGGCGCATAAATACAATCAAACGCACACCAAATATGATAGCCATCGTGTTGTGTTAGTGAATGTGTGTGCGTGTGTGTGTGTGTGTGTGTGTGTGTGTGTGTTTGACTCCTGCTGCGTAATGAAATCATATTGAGTGTAGATTAAATGGCGGCACGTCGTCATGTTGCCATATAAAAATCCATTAGATGCGAAAATGTGTGCAGCTCCATTATATGTGTATATCCGAGTGTGTGTGTGTGTGTGTGTGAGTTTAAGAGCGACAGGGCTTAGCAATTATCACAGCAGCAAACGTTTGAGTGGGCAGCATTAGTTCACCTTAGTCTATACAACTGGCAGCACTCAGGCAATCGGCACAACTTGATTATACTCTTGACTTCGAAATGCGCCCTGTTGCTGGCACTTAAACAAGTACATACATAACTTACTCTCATATGCACTTAACCTAAATTTTGTTAATTTTCTCTTCGATTTGGCTTTCTTAATTCTACTTTTCATTTGGTGCTGCATCCTGCCTCATTCTGACATTCGTTTCAACGACAGCAACAGATAAGCCTCACGCGGGGCTGGAGAAGATGGGCTGACGGTTGGCTTGAAACCTTGCATCGCGTAGATAGTCACAGTTTCAGTGCCTATGGATAGTGGGTCACTGAGATGACACGCCCATTATTAGTCATTCATGAAGAGTATTTTGGGTGTGCGACAAACAACTATCACAATTTTTGGAAAACTTTTCGTTGCAATAATTTATGAATCAACGGCATGAAATGCATTTTATGTCAGTCGAAAAGTTTTCAAAAGCCACGCCCACTAATTATAGGCCCCGTCGACTTGCGTAACAATGTTTTTCACAAACTCCCAAAGTGCTCGAGTTTATTGTCTGCTGAAACAGACAATGGAGATGCCTCTTAGTCGTTGGCGACGCTAATGCGCCCCTAATGATACGTTACGTATACGCAGCGTAGGCAGCTATAACTCAAAATCCCAGACTCGTAAGCCAATTTTCGTTGATTTAGTTTATCATCAGCATCAGGAGCAGCAACAATACAAATGCCAAATGCCTGTGCGTCACACTCCTTATTCCCACACGCCACTCACATCCCAGTTTGTATCAGTTCTCCTGTCCGCAGTTGAAGTTGCCGAATCGCACAAACAATTTGATTTATTGGCACAAATTGCCTTACATTACATTATCGCTTTGAGTTCCACTATACTTAGCGGCAGCCCGTGCATGTTGCCCTGTGCGTTCTCTGATAAGTTGTCAAATGCTTTACCTTAAGGCATTTATCCTCACATTCTCTGCTAGCTGCTGTTCGCCAGCTCCTTCGACTTTGCGCTCTCAGTGCATTTTTCAATTATTTAATGGACAGCTGTCGCTTGTAGGGATTCCGCTGCAGTGCGAGTGTTTTGCCAAGAACTTCCAAATGACTTGATTCAATTTCATTTGCATTAAGCTGCTGCTCCACCTCCGCTGATCAGATCAAGCATTGACAAATGGCTGGAGAAATGTTTCCAACAAGTGCACAGCAAGCATTGGCTTTAAATTCAATTTGTATCCATGAATTGCTGTTAGCTCGCCCGCGCTTCGCAATTACGCGTGAAACTTAAAACGCCAACAAAGCGGACCTTTTTGGGTGACCCAATCTGACACCCAAAAGCGGGACAGGTGTCAGCTGGAGATGGGGCGATAGGGACCTCGCGGCAGATGGGCTTGATTTAGGTGTGCTTTGCATCCAATCGTGCGCATTTATTTGCGCCTTAATTGAAATTCTAATTCAAATTTAAATTCTGATTCAGATTCCAGCAAACGGCTCGTAATTATGTTGTCTATCGCAGGCCTTTAAATGCAGCCCGACTAATTTTAATTAAAATACAAATCGAGCTAATTTATTTCACTTACAAGTGAAATCATTTTTTAATATATCAAAGGCACACATAACTGTCTTTCACGGTGCATATAATAATAATAATAATAATAATAATAATAATATAATCATTTTATTTGATTTTCAAGCATATATACATTTGTTATTTATCAAACTGATATATTATTTTGAAATAATTTTTATATGGTTTTATTAACTACTTTTCGTATAGGAAAATAAAATAAAATAAAATTATTTTTTATTAGAATACTTTTTTTTTTTAATTTTATTAAGTATTGCAGTCATAATATTTTTATTTTTACATTTGTTTTTTTTTTTTTAATATTATACATAATTTGTAGTTTTTCCTAGATTTAATTATAGTCACGGATTATGTCTCCCAAATATGATTAATCTTATGAATTACTTCGAATTGCAAACCAATTTCTCTTTTAAGAACAATCGAAGAATAGATTCATGTATTTATTTATTTTTTAAATATTTTTTTATTACATTTTTTTTTTTATTTTTAGTTTTTTTTCTTTAAGTTTTTTTTTCTGATATTTAACAGCAAGTCATATGCACAATGTCAAAGTAAATGTAAGAAAATATTAACCATATTTATTTTGCAGTAATTATAGAAACACTTCAGATTAAATATTTGAATACTTCAGATTAAATTTTAATTTATAGTTTGTAGTTTTTTTTAGCAACTAAAAGTTACTGCTCAGCTAATAAATATTTGCTGTTGCACATTAGGAATATTCTAGTCTCTCGCTCATAAATTTGACCAAAAATGCAAAATGCAAATTCTTTCGGGCCCTGCTTTCAGGCGTTGGCACAAAGGGAATGCACAAGCAATATTATGAGATTCGTAGAAATAATGCAGTCTCTGTGGCTGAGCTCAGCTAACATTTTTGTGGGCCAGGCATATTCTCTGAGCTCAGGCAGCGCACAGGTTAGCACTATGCAAAACAAGGCCGAGTAATGCACTGCACAGCCGCAGGCGCTTTTTGAGCTGCAAGAAAATATTTCAACGATGCTCTATTAATTAATTATGGCCAGCTGCTGCTGCTGCTGTTGCTGCTGCGGCTTTGTGCAAAAGCAGCTTCATAATGGAAACCGATAAATTCAAGTCAGAATCTTTTGTTTCTGCTTGGGTTGTTGTGCGCTTCGCCCTTAAAGAGCAACGTCCACCTGGCTAGTGGCAATTAAGTTTCGGCACGTCTCTTGCATGTATGCGAAAACTTTTCGCACCAAATGAAGCGTGGGTCAAGCCAAGCCAAGCCAAGGCGAGTGTTCGCGGCCATGGCCAGCTAAACTGTGGCGCCTCTGGCCATCGGCCAGGTCATAAGTTGAAAGGTTGAGTCGACATCAGGAAGTTCATTAAATAACTTTTCTCTTTTGCACTTTGTTAACGATGTCTGATTCGTTGTTAAACTCTACGCAGTCGCCTCAAGTCGACGAAAGCTGCTTTAAGCCGATTCCACTGTCACTTGATTATTTAAGCAATTTCTCACATATTTTTCTCTATGCAAAAATAATCCATGTATTTGTTTCTAACTACAGCATTGAATGGCAACGATGTTTCAATTAGTTTACGCTCGACTAGCACAAGCACTGTGTTTGCTCAGTTTCTAAATATCATGAATTACAAAAAAAGAAGGGAAAATATCAAACAGCATGTAACAAACGGAAAAATTCAATTGCTGTACATAAATGGGTATATACTGCTCGATATTACCCTGTAAGTACATCTCAGTATAGTAAGTATGCATTTTTTTGTAAAGAAATTTCATATAATAAATTTAGGTGCAATAAACGAGGCAAACTTATAGAAAATATGCTTGAAATAGCTGGATTTTGGAAGGGTATTATGTCATCGACAATTAGACTATTGTCAATATCTCATATGCGATATGTTACACATATTTCGCTTACTTTGAACAGCGCGAACTGTGCAAATATTGCAAGTCAATTGCTGCAACAAAGTTATTTGCGACATGCAATATGCAGCACATCAATTGGAGCATAGAAAGGTTTCAGCAATGTGTGTGGGAGATGTGATATGAAGCCGAGCTGCTGATGGTATAACATTGAGAGACTTTGGACGGTTTTGGTATAGTGGACAGGTGGGCTTAGGCCAGTCTAAAAGCTTTTTCACCTACGGCTATTGGTCGCATGAGCAATGAGGCTTGAGTGCTCGGCAAGATGGCCAAGCTGCTGTTGGGGCACGGCCGCCATTACGAGCTGGCCATAATGAAGGCCGCAGCTAACTTGAAAATGCTGATTGAAAATCAATTGGAAGCAATCACGATGCACGATGCACACACACTGCCACACTGCAGGCAGGGCTGCTTTATGAGCGTGTCTAATGTGCCAATGGCGCAGCTGGAGCTTGCTTTGATGTTGCCCTAGCTAGTGCCACCCACTTAAAGCCCCCCCCAGCCCGGACAGTCGCTGCAGCCAGGGCAGCTGCTCTCATGTTGCACTTGTAATTCCGCATGTTCTACACGCAACATTGTTGTAAGCATTAGTTTCCGAATTTGTTGCGCAACAGGACGGCAAAAAGGGCATGCAAATATTTGCACTTTTGCAGCAGGCGTTGCATGCGGAGACAGCACACAAAACTCGCACAGATGTCACTTTATGCAAATACATTCAAAACTAGTTTCTATTTGCTTAACACAAATTTATTTTATATTATTTTTTGACAAATATATATGCATATATTTTAAATGACATTGTCAAACGAATTGTATAAGTTTTTTTTTTTTTTTGTATTCAATATTGAAATTCGAGGCCATATTTCAATCAACATAAATATTAATCTTTAAATGCAGTCGAGCAGTGAGTGAACTATTAGCACATCTACAGCTTTCTCAATGTAACTCAATTGCAATCATTTTGTAACAATGTAATCCAATTAAGCTGCTGAAATGCAATTCATATATCGTTTCGTGCTGTGAGAGAGAGAGAGAGAAACGTACGACTCGTGATGCTGATATGCTTGGAAATACGCTATATTTAAATGAACATATATATACTATATAAATCATAAAAAAAAATATGTATATATGTAGGTAATACTCAGGTCTAACTAAATGCTGCCTGTTTTATTATATTTCTTTTATCTCTTTTATTTCTATTCAATTAATATTTTAAGCTTCCATATTAAAAAAAAAAATTACTTAAGAAATGACATATTTTTTAAGACTTTGTTTAGAATATATTAAGTCAGCTAGGCTAACCTCGGCGCATTCTTCAAAAGGTATTTACACAGTTTTCATTGCAGCTAAACAAAATTCTAATTAAGTCATAGGAACTGCTGCTGCTGCTGCTGCTGCTGCCACATCCAGCGGCCCTTTGTGCTGCAACATTTTTGGTTTAGGCAATGAAAAATTCTTCATTATACAGTCGCAGCGAGAAAAAACACGCACACACACAAACACACACACAGAGAGCAGCAGCAACTATGAATAGGCCAAAGGCAACGCAACATAACGCAACAGTTCGTAACTGGCGCAGATTTGGTAGCTCTGAGGCCAGCTTCATTTCTAGCTGCAAGTTTTGATGTTTGCTTCCGTGGACTGCGCTGGACATACCGCGCCGTGGCTTGTCAGGCCATGTCCGCAGCTGCCTCTACGTTGCTGTCGCGCCCACAGGGCAAAGCTACCAGGAATGCTTTTTGTGCCACGTTGCTTTTGTTCGGCACGCTTTGGCTTTGTTTTGCTTTGTTATGTTGTCGAGGCAGGTAATTAAAAAAAAAATCTTTATACTTTTTTTTTTTAATGTAATGTGTAGGTGACTTTGCCTCGGCCCATAAATAAGTCTGAATATTTAACCTGGCTGTTTAGCTCGTGCGGTCCTTCGCACATTAAATTCGTGGAGCATTAAACGCATTAATGTCCAGAGCGGACCCTTTATGATTGTGCAGCCGGCCAAGAACTGGTCGGGCCATAGACACGAGCTAAACGGGCCGCAGGAATATTTCTCCTCGTCCTACCTAGAGGCAAACGACCTTGTGGCGCTCCAGACAGCCGAGTGCGGCGCAATTAGCTGTACAACTTCGCCTTAAGATTAATGGCACTTTTTGGGCCAAGTCCTTTGAGTTGTCGCTGCCTTATTGACTATCGCCGCTCGTCGTGGCGGCGGTGTCAATAAAACGCTTGTTCTTGCGTAAATAAAAATAATAAATGATGTCGCCGGACCGTTGGACCCGTCGAAAGTTCAACAGCAAATGCCAAGTAATTAGGCGCATAAATTTTATGACAACTGACAATTGCACACTGCACAAGCAATTCTTGATGTAATGGAAACTAAGCTGAAGCCGTCCAAGTCTAAGGCTAAAGCTGAAAATATTATTTAAGAAAAGTCTTGCTAATAAGAGAGGCTAGGGAGTTACTGTATAAATAGTATGCAAAATATATATTTTTTAACTAGAGCTGAAGAGAAAAATAGCTAAATATATAGTTGGAATATTAAAGATATTGAAATGAGTTTATTTATTCAATCCATGTTAGAAGTAAGCTTGCCTCGTCGAGGAAAAGACGCCCCAGAAGTTGTCATGCAACCGATCTTCCCAAATGGGTAATTCAATAAAATATTTATAAATATTCAAAATATTTAAATGGAATACAAATAATTATAAATTTGAGAATAGTAAGCCACGGCTGCTTGTTTGAGCTTGCAGCTTGCAGCTTGCAGCTGTTGGTAGAAGTATTTGTTGCTGTGCTCGGCCAAGCAGTAAATTTGGTTATGTTTAGTGCTTTGAGGCGCTTGTGACATGCACATGGAGGTCGTGTTGGCCGGACGGAACAACCAAGCAACCCGTTCGTGTTCCCATTTGGCCCAATGCGCCCCAATTGCCCTCGGCCCTCGGCCAACGGAACTCGTCAATTGTCACGTGCTGCCGGCGCTGCCCTCGGCTAATTTGAAGCCTAATGGCACGACGGCTGGCCAGAAAACCGAATCAGCTCAAAATCAGAGGCCATATCAAGAGATTACAACTTTCAATGCCTCGATTGAAGAGGTAATTTAATTTCTATTGATTGCTATTTCAGTTAAAGCTTGACATTTGAGTTGCTGGGAAAACTGAGATGCCTTTGGCATTGTTGGTAATTTTCTATAATTTGCCACGATGCGCGTGCACATAAAACGCACTGCGCGCCGTCTGAGGTGCGGGGGGCGGTGGACATAAATAATTGCTGCTGACAGGTTGATAAATGGGTTTATAGCCAAGTTAATGAAACTAAAACATGGCACATGAGTTGCCTGTCAGCCTGTCCAATGCTCTGTATCTCTGGCTGTAACGCGCTTTTAAATTAAGATAATGCATCGAGCTGCGCTACGGTGCGTATGAGTAACGTAATTTCCGGAACCAGCCCGACGTCACGGCTTAGCCCAGCTCAGAACTCCCCTAGGATACGGCAAGCTTTTAGCAACAGTTTTCCAGCTAATGCGACTGATAAGCGCACATAAAATATTCGCAGCCATTAGCGAGTTGCATTTGCGCATTTTTCAACCGAACTCGCGCACTGAAAATGGTTATCCTTGTTTTTTTTTTCCTTTGGTCGACCCATTCCAGTTGTCCACAAAGCATGGCTCTGGCCAATTGGCAGCAACGCTCGCAGCTTTTACCCAGTTGCGAGTTCACAGCTCCCAACTGCTATTCCCAGTCGTATAGTGACAAAGCGCTTTGGTCTGACAGAATTTTGAAAAAAAAAAGAAACAGCGTAAAAGAGTGCTCTTAGTGGCTGGAGTTTATTAGGCTTAGCAAATACCCTATACACAGATCACAACGGTTTTTGATGATTATATATTAATTATTAATTATGAATTTTATAATGAATTTATATATTTTATTAAATTTATTTACTGCATTAATTATTAATTTTATAAATAATTTATATATTTTTTAAAATATATTTTAGTCATTAATTATTAATTTTATAATTAATTTATATTTTTTATTTAATATATTTTAGTACATTTATTTACTACATTAATTATTAATTTTATAAAAATGTTATATATTTTATTAAATATATTTTAGTATATTAATTATTAATTTTATAATTAATTTATATATTTTATTTAATATATTTTATTACATTTATTTACTACATAAATTATTAATTTTATAAAAATTTTATATATTTTATTAAATATATATTTATTACATTTATTTACTACATTAATTATTAATTTTATAAATAATTTATATATTTTATTTAATATAGTTTACTACAATTATTAATTCATTATTAATTTTATAATGCATTTATAGATTTTATTGTATATTTTTTATTGCATTAATTATAATTTTAATAATTAATTTCTGTATTTTATTATATATTTTTTAAAACGTTTCCCATATTATTATTTATGATATTTATTATAAAGTTTTTTTCTAATCACATTCCTAGGGAATGCGAAGCACTCTTCAAGAGTTCTAATCTAACGCTTGCGAGCGTTGACCCCTTTCAGAGCCACGCCCACATTTTAAGCTGCAGTTTATGTTGGTGCACAAATCCGATTTCATTATGCAAAACGTGTGGCGAATAAAAATTAGAATTAGCTCAAAGGCAACATGAATGCAGACGGAAAGACGAAGGTGTCATTAGCGGCTGTCGAGTGCGTGCTGCAGTCGCAATGAGCCACACACACACAGAGAGAGAGAGAGCGAGAGAGAGAGAGAGTCTCTGTGATATGTATGTGCATAACATAATGCATGCGCATCTGAGAGATTTGCGCATTATCCATGCCGTCAGACTGGTTACAGCCCATAGCTCATGCGATGTACTATGCGCAATTCGATTCCGACCGACATTGCGGCTGCTTATGGTGTGTGTGTGGGTGTGACTGTGTGTGTGTGTGTATGTCTCACTGATTGGCTCTACATATAAATGTGTGTGTGTGTGTGTGTGAGTCTAACTTCCATAGGCGGTTAATATAATCAGCTCTTGACAAGCAATCTTCTGTTAGCCACTGAAGTCTCTGAGTACGCGCTGCTGTTGCTGCTCTTTCAGCTGCTTAGTCCTTCCGGCAGCTGTCACTAAGAGTGAGTGTGCGTGTGCGTGTGTGTGTGTGTGTGTGGCCGTCATGGCAAATAAGTTGATGTCGTAGCAGCTCACTCGCTGCTTGTTTGTCAAGTGTCGGCCCTTTTCAGATTTATTATGTTGATGTCGCTCTGCTGCGTGTAATTTGAAATTATGCACGGCAGCTACACGGCGTATGCTTAACGTAATCAAATAACTCGAATAACTCATACGCAGCAACTATACATACATACATGATGCATATTTGGCAGCGCCGCTCATAAAGAAAGCTTCCAGGCGAGCTGAGTGTGTGCGCTCAACTCTTCATTATCATAATAATTTCTAGCTGATTTCATTGCGAGCAGCCAAAACAGCAACAACAACAATCGAATAACAAGAAGAGATCCCAGAACAACCTGTTTGGCTGTACGATTGATACGCACAAGTTGGCTTTTCAATTATGTGCCTCATCTACGTGACTATAGCGCATAATGTGCGTAATGTGTTGGCATTTATAAGAATATATATAAATGTATTTATGCACATACATATCCTGTATGTATATGGGAAAAGGCCAATGTATTGTATTTGGTGTGCCCGCACGCCTTTTGATGGCTTCATTCTTGGGACTTTATTGGCACAGTTGAGACGCAACTTTAACAGGCCGCAAATCGTGAGAAGTATTTAAAAGGTGAGCCCGCCAGCATTTGGCGTGAAAACAAAGCCAGCTATGTGGGTTGGAATAAAAAATGTAAACAAAAGGCCGCATCGCACACATGGGCCTCGTTCGCATGGCCAACATTTGTAGCAAACACACACGCCCTTTGGGGCTGAGGGTGCAACTGTGAAATGAAAAACGTGAAAAATGCTGCAACAAATGGGTTCGAGTTGGGTTTTTTCTTTTGGGTTTAGGTTTTGGGTCTTTGGTTTAGGAATATGTCGCACACACACACGGCCCTCACTCACACACACACACACTAAAAGCAACGCAGCTGGAACGGCCGGGAAATGGAACACAGAATACGCGCCAAAGAGATAATTTCCCCGTGAGCGAATTTCCCTAGCCAAACGGAATGTGCCGAACGGCGAACAACAACGAATCGGCGCCGATGCGAAAGCCGAAGCCAGCCGCAGAGGCTGCGTGTGTAACAGACAACTTTGGTAGCAAATGTTGGGCCATTCAGTTAAGATGTGCATTTCCAGCGGTGCGAACGTGTTGCGGGCGCGTCAGCTGGCCCAGTAGCCAAATAGCCAAAGTACCAAAAATCACAGACACTTAGCCAAAGAAAAAGCGCCAAATCGAGTCAAGAAATGCCCACGCCGATGCCGATGGAGTGTGTGTTTTGTCCACAACAACAAAAATAAATAAATAAAGAAAAAACTGTAAATAGACGAGCTGACGCACGAACAAAACTATTTATCAGAGCGTTGCACAAACTGTTGATCAAGTGTAAATAAAATACGATTCAGAGAGCGAGCGGCAGTGCGTGTGATGTTGAGACTGCAGCAAGGCGACGGCGCAATGTGAATGCAGATCGAGCAGATCGATGGCATCGAGATCGAGATATCGAGAGTGGGGTTCTTGTGGCGCCCCGGCGGCGGATCCCAATTGTATATAGTCAGTCCTTAATCATAGTATACGTCTTATCTGTGTGTATTTCTCTCTCTGTCTCACTCTCACTCTCGCACTTTCACTCTAGCTGCATCCCTTCATGTATGTGTATCGGTGTCGGTGTCTGTGTGTTTATTCAGCAATAACAATGAAACAAATATATAACACGCATTATTCAAAGTTATATTAATAATAAATAGTAGTTATATGAAAGCCGCGCGCGTTTCACGCTAACGCGACTTCAAACGCTTCGCATATACACAAGTTTCGGTGCAAAACGGGTAAAAACATAATCGAATAATTGCAAATCGCAAAACTATGCTAGGCACTAGATAAATTATTAGATTTAATTGGGTGTTGGTACAGAATTTCGAACGTAATTGAAAAGCGCGCAAGCGAATGCTAAATTGCCGGCCGCATTTTCAAATTTAATTATAAAAATACAAATACAAATACATATATATTTATTTATATATACAAGCATAAGTACATATATATATATACATACACATGTGCATAGCCAAGTGAAGCGAACAGCGCTAACATGGGACCAATCCGACGCTAGAGAGAGATAGATACACTTGACAAGAGACAACAACAGCAGCAACAGCAGCAAGAACCGAAACAGCAGCAACATGGACTACGCCAAAGTGGAGGCCAGCATCAATACGGGCAACATCAGCAACGATGACTTCCTGGCCGTATTCTCGAGTGGTGCCACACTCACAACAACAACAGCAACAGCAATAGCTGCAGCTGCAGCTGCAGCTGCATCATCATCGCTGGCCAATGGCAATGCGGCTGCCACACTCAATCCGCCACTGGTGACCGTCGATGGGCAGGTGCAGCTGCCGAATCTGCTGGAGATGCAGCCGCCAGTGAACGATACGATCTATCTGGTGAATGGCAGCCTGTACAACAACAGTCTCCAGCTGGCCAACAGCTATTACAATCAGACGACGGCCAACATGAGCCTGGGCCTCTTGGCCAACAGCAGCAACGGCACGGAGGTGCACTGGGACGGACGCTATCCGAGCGGCTATACGCTGACGCACATTGTGATCGCCTCGATCATTGTGACCATACTGATGATCATTATTGTGGTGGGCAACATGCTGGTGATCATTGCGATAGCCACGGAGAAGTCGCTGAAGAACATACAGAACTGGTTCATTGCCTCGCTAGCCGTAGCCGACTTCTTTCTGGGCCTCATCATCATGCCGTTCTCGCTGGCCAACGAGCTGATGGGCTACTGGATCTTCGGCAGCTGGTGGTGCGACATACACTCGGCCATGGACGTGCTGCTCTGCACAGCCTCGATCATGAATCTCTGCCTCATCTCGCTCGATCGCTACTGGAGCATCACCAAGGCCGTTGACTATCTAAAGTCCCGCACGCCCGCTCGCGCCGCCGTCATGATCACAGCGGTGTGGATAATGTCAGCACTCATATGCATTCCGCCGCTCCTAGGCTGGAAGGTGAAGATGCCCGAGGGTCCGCTGCCAAAGTGTGAGGTAAGTGTTGCACTTATCAAATGCGAAATTGACGCCAATTGTCGGCAATTGACGGCATGTCAGACGCCAATTTGCGTATTTGCAAACAATAAAGACTCTTCAAGCTAAATCTACAGACGACACACACAGTGAGAGTGAGAGAGGGAGAGAGAGAGAGAGAGGGGACGGCAACCCCTATTCAAATTTATCGCTTTCGACTTCGCGCAGTCACAATTGTCGGTTCATTTTGATGCGCATTGTTATTGGACTCTGGCCAGGGCGAATGCTGCGCCGCGACAAAATCCACAAATATTTATGCATATGAGCTTCGCTTTACTCTCTGTCTAATATGATGCCTCACCCTCTGCCTCACCCCACTGATGCCTCATCCCCTGTAGCCAAAACTAGGCAATAACCCATCGAGATAGGCGTGTTATCATGCGGGTCCCTGTCTCTGCCAGTCGTTGTCTCTTACAAAATGCTTGCAAACATTTACATTTTTCTGTTCACACACAGACACACATACATACCCATTACTGTCCACATTATGAATGTGTGTTGTGCCCTTTTTGTAACAAGCTATCTGGAAAATTCACTAGAGAGATTCCTTCCTCAGCAGCCAGCCACAAGCCGAAACTTGCCCAAGCTCACAAGCTCACATTGTCCTTGCTCATTTTTGAAATCGCTTGAAAGTTGAGCGCCAGCCAGACGTCGAGCTAGGTCAAGCACACACACACGCACACACACGCGCACAGTTGCATGGCGCAGCATTCAATCAATATGCCAGTGAGTGATTGACTGACGGCGACACCGACAAGCGATCAACATGCAGACAAGCAGGAAAATATTAAATTCTGAAATCCATAGCAAATTTGAGTGGAAGCGGCCAGAGCGACAGGTGCTTTAAGGAAACCGTTTAATATATGCGCACATACACACACAGTCAGCTCACATGCATATATCAAGATCCGCTATAAATATTTATTGCATTCATAACAAATCAAGTTAAGCCGCATCAAAAATTACGCAACTTTTCTGATTTTATTTCGCATATATATAAAATTTTACAAATTATAAATTGCAAACTTTAATCGAAAATAAAGCAGTTTGCATTTCCAATTAACCTTGAAAAAAGAAAACTAACTCATTCGAGTGGCCGAGGGACGAACTGACATCGGTCAGTGGCGAGCGAGTGGGTCTGTTATTTACGGACGCCAGGCTCCGCAGGCAAATGCGACACATTAATCAAGACTAAGTGGCCGGGATAACGTGCAGCCAACTGCTGGCCGCCGCTAGGTCACTTGGCCAGTCAGCCAGTCAGTTGCTCTGCTCCCTATTATTTTTTTGTCTACTTTGCTGTATTTTTTTTTCACTTTAATTTATTTATTTTTTGGCTACCGGAAATGCTTTAAATTTAAGACTCCCAGCAGAGCAGTCGAGAGCATAACTAGTGTTTCGATTAGAAACAAGAAAAAGTGCCAAAGTTGTATAAATTGAGATAAATAGATACTTGGAAAGTGAGCTCAAAAATAAATAAGCAAATAGCTGGCATTATTAATGATAATAATATTTGTATATTATTTAGAGGATAGAGAGAGGGAGAGAGAGAGAGAGGGAGATATGTAAGTGACTGCACATTGCTCAGACCTTATCTAAATTGCGATTCACATCTAAATACAGCTATGAAACGTATTTGCATAGATCCCTTAGGATTAGCACAGCATGTTTTGTATTTAGCATAAATAAACGTTTCTTTTGACTAAATACAACAAATAAATCTCAGTTAATTAACCTAACTCTGATATTGTGCAAGATTCAAAACCATTTCGATATATAGAAAGTAAGTAAGATTTGATTAGAATGAGTTTAGGCTATAGGGAGCTAGATAAGCCATCGTTTTTGTGTAATATCTTAACTATTTCGCCGCTCATTCATCAAAGTTGTGCTCGCAGTATAAGCAATTAGTGGCATTGTCGTTGTAGTCCCTAATAAATGGCTTTTAAAAGGCGGCTTAAAGCAACAACCGCAAAACCAATCAGTTAACCAGCCACCCGCAGCGAACCACCCGAAAGTGAATACAATTTGCAATGCCAAGGCATAGTCCTGGTGCTGCTGCTGGTGCTGGTCCCTCAGCTCTGCTAGCCCCACGCAATGCCATCATTAAAAATTCCGCCCAGCACAATGCCAAACAAAAGCGTCGACAGGGGCTACGCCTTGCAGGCGTGGCTTTTGGGTTTCGCGTATTTAAGGCTCCAATGTGCAAGCGAATCGAACAGCGCACAAGCAAGCACACACTCACTCACCCACACACTCTGGGGCTAAATATTATAATTATGACACCATGTTGACATGTTTAAAATTGTTGTGCGCAGTCGGCGACGGCGGCAGAGTCGCAAGCAGCACATTGAACCGCAGCAGAGAGCAGCGAACGGCGACTGGCAGGAGGCCGTAGGGAGGCAGGCTTAGGCCACGCCCCGTCGCTGATTTGACACTCGCCTGTCGCATTTAATTAATAAAATCACATTTTCCAGAATTATGTCGATGGTTTTCACTGTCAGCTCGCCTCGCCGTGCTTTTGTCGTGTTTGCGCTGGGTAAACATTGCGTTGGACGCGTTTAATTGGCAGCGAGCTGATGTGGCAACAACTGTTGAAAGTTTTCACTCTCAAATTTGGGGCGTTGACTGCGGTGGCGCTGTCTGATTAAAGTTAAGTTTTTGCTTTCATGCAGCAATTTGCCTAATGAGGTGTTGCCAATTACGCACATGTCTGTCAGTCAGCGAACGTTGACTCTGTGTGTGAGTGTGTGAGTGTGTGAGTGAGTGAGTGTGCGAGTGTGTGTGTGTGTGTGTGCTCTGTTGCTGTCTAATGAAACCCGCGGCGTTTGCCGCGCCGTAAATCAACAGCCATTGTTCGTCCGCTGGTTAATGATTTCAATTTAGCCGCGGGACAATTCTGCAAACTCAAAGGCCAAAAAATTGCGTTTGAGTACATAATTTGCTGGAATCTGCGTGGAGCGCTTCAAATGCTCTTAAGCAGCTCATTTTCCACTTGATGGCCAGAGCATTGTGGCAATCGGCACAAAAGGACTCTGATTATTGTAATCCGTTAAGGGCAGGCCGCTGCTCAAATACTTTATTGAAATATTAATCGAATACAATATGGCATAATGCCACAAGAGAGAGAGAGAGAGAGAGAGAGAGAGAGAGAGAGAGAGAGAGAAGCCGCAGGACCTCGCCTGCCTCGCCAGGCAGTGCAAATATCTCAAGCCAGGAAGAACATCTTTGACAACAGTTGTCGCCGGCTTTACATTCACCACAAAGTGTGGCCGAAACAACGTTGCGTATGTGTAATGTCACACACACACACACACACTCACACACT
>JAWNOS010000486.1:0-15470 GCA_035045845.1 Drosophila buzzatii
ATTTTTATACCCTGAGCCCATTGAAAATGGGAAATCAGAATATATTAGTTTTTTTATTAAAAGTATGTAACAAGCAGAAGGAGGCGTGGCAGACCCCATAAAGTATATATATTCTTGATCAGGGTGACGTGAAAAGTTGATATAACCATGTCCATCTGTCCGTCCGTCCGTCCGTCCGTCCGTCCGTCCGTCCGTCCGTCCGTATGTATGAGCGCGTCGTTTTCCGAAGATACAAGAGCTAGAGAGTTCATTCTTTTTGTGTTAGGTCCGTATATTGCACATGCAATACGAGTTTGTTTCAGAAATTCGATAACTTGTATATTTGTAAAGTTATCGATAAACGAATTTTATCGGGAACCAGTTATAAAATTCTAGCTAATTCATCTTTAGAATTAGTCTTTCCAAGTCTTCTGCATATATATAGATACTAATTTAATACAATTTCGGTTTTTGTTAGATTTTGGATTCCGGTACCCACTTCGCCCCACCACCCCCAAATATGAAAAATATGCATTTCAAATACTAGAGACATGCAGTTTGGTTTAGCATATAGATATGAATATCATAATCATAATCTGAAGATATCAATACGATTGTCCATCTAGAAACAGAATTATTAATCATCGGAGTTTTCTCATCAAAACCCTTACGGCGCAGCAACAAAGGCAGAGAGAGACAGCAAGACAATTGCAATGCATACGTACACACATGCATACACACATACATACATACAAGCGTAGATCCAGTGTCTATGTGTGCGCGTGGTTTTACGTGCGCAGAGGAAACGAATCGAATAATTCTTGGAATATTATTCGTTCGAAAGAAAGGCTCAGGGGATTTCGTGATCGAGCAGTCTCGACTACAGCTTTTTCTTACTTGTTGCATTTAAATTTGTTTGCCTTCTCGCATAGAGGAGCAAATGCTTTTTTTTTCGTTCTGCTCATGACATGTTTATGATCTTCGAAGTTAAATATATGATCGAATTTGCATAAAATGCTGTCTATGTGCAAATAGGATGAGCCTTACAGGGCTGGGGCCATCGATTGTTTAGGCCAATGTCATATTGTGGCCGTGTGTGAAGCATCAAGCGATTAGGTTGCATGAGATAAGCGATACAGCGGATAGAACCAAAGCGAAAAGTAAAATATTTTGTAAATGCTTTTTAAATGCAAGCATCAGTAAGTTGAAAGTGCAGTGAGAAGCTGCGCAAGAAGCAATGAAATTTGCTTTTGAAATTCAAGTTATGCTCTAACTTTTTATTATTCCAACACAATTCGATTTAACTGAACAATATTTTATATAATTTGCAGTAAAATGAAGCAGCAGAAGTTTACAGCAAATTTGAATTTCGCACACAGTTTATGCAGCATACAAGATTTATGGGAAACTCCAGGTTGTATTTGGATAACAAAATAAAAAAAAGGTGCTGGGAGCATAAAAAGAGGCTATAAACAAGTTAAGGACAAATGAGCGCTCCGAGCTGACGGCACGAAGCGAGCCAATTTATTATAATGGCAAAATAAGTGAGGCGATATATGTATGCGAGGCGAGTGCGGGTGTGTATATCTCTGTGTGTGTGTGTGTAAGAGACAGAGTGTATATAGGAGCAAAAAAAAAAAAAAAAAAAAAAAAAAAAAAAAAAAAAAAAAAAAAAAAAAAAAAAAAAAAAACTATAATATAAACAGTCAGAGCACAAAAGGTCATAAAAATAAAGCAACGCGTTAATTGCAATTCCCAATTGACCACAAACAGAAAATTTGAGAGCATAAACTGAGGCTAACCCCTCATGCTGTATGTATTTGTGTGTGGTTCTGTGTATGTGTGATTGTCACATAAAGTAGCTAATTACTGTTAGTTATGTTGCTGCCCACGAAATGCCACAATTTATGCGTCTGTGTGTGGCAATGTTTCTGTGTGTGCGGCTGCTGCGGTTACAACACCATAAAATGTTGGCAGACAATCGATGTATGTATGTGTGGAGAGAGAGAGAGAGAGAGAGAGAGTGTGTGTGTGTGTGTGTGTGTGTATACATATAAGATTGCGGTTTACGGCTAAATGCTGTCAAATGAACATTTTGCATATGCCTCTTTAGCTTAGCTATAAAAAAGCTTTACAAATTTATAGCTTCAAATTGTGTTTCGCTCATTGCTTCTGTAAGCAAAACCTAAAACTATCCTTCAAATAAACTTCATTTAGTTGGCATTGCGAATGCAACAACGTTTCCCATCCAATTGCTTCTAGACTTCCAAAAACTATGAAATACCAATTAGTACATGGCCCTCGGCCCAAAAATGTCTGAATGCAAGCAATTTTGTGCTCATTTGTGCGACAAAGAGATGTTTGAAGCTTGAGTAAAATATTGAATACCCTTTCAAATACAAATACATTTATAATTATATTTAATGAATGCCGAAAGATAATACATTATTTCTTGTCTACTTATTCACTAAAGCAATTAAATAATGCTATTATGTTTGGATTTACTTTATTCATTTTTATACTTTGAGCATATTTTAATATGTATTCAAGTATGTTAATTCCGATAGTATCAACAACTAAACTGGACAGATGGACTCGGAATACGTCATAGAGTAAGGGTATAATTGAAGCAATCTATTTGTAGATTGAAAAGGCTCAGCTGAAACGAGTGAAAAACTATTTAATTAGGCTAATCTGTTTGCATTGATAGCAGCTGAACGGCAGGCCCCAGACAGCAGCTGTCCAATAATTGACATGGACAGGCGTTGCCAAGCACTTACATGCACCCACAGCACATACATACATGCTTACCCAGCCACACACACACACACACACTGATAAACAAAGAGCAATCTAAAGTATGCAATGCACTGCAACACAATAAGAGTGAGATACAACGAGACTCAATTCACATTAAGCTGAATAAAAAAGTACGCAGCGACTTTGTAAACTCGAAATTTAGGGCAGGGAAATGCGAATTACGTAGCTGATCAAATAGAGGGGCGTAACAGTGGGTATCGGAGGGTTGTTTCGGGCTTTTATTGAATTTGCTTAAAGGTCTTGTTTGTCTGGCGTCTAAGTGGCTTAGCGATTGACTCCAAGTCTGTGTAAAAAGGCTCTAATTGGTATGCACTTAACAGACATAAGAGCTGAAGAGATTGAATTAGCACTTAAATACTTATAGAAATTATAAAAAAAAAAAAATGACCTACACACACACGCACACAATAAATCACAATTTGATTAAAAATCAGTCAACAGAAACGGAAAATAAAAATACAAATGATTCACTGAGGCCAACTAAAATTATATTCAATAATATACAAAAAATAAATTTAAAAAAAAGAATTGAGACAGAAAGAGAGCGAGAGAGAGAGAGAATTACAAATATTCAAATTAAATTTTAATTGCACACAATGTTACACACGCAATTAATCACGTTAATTATCAATGTGTTGGGCTTCGCCTATTAATTCCAACACCTTTTGCCTAGCTATTTGCTCATATAGTTTCGGTTGGGCATTTTGTTCATCTAATTAAATCGCTAAATGTTCATTAATTAGTTGTTGTTGCCATTTCGTTGCTAGGATCGCGAATGAAATTAATGAGATGTGTTTAATGGGCGGTAATAATCGATATAAATGCTATAGCCCACATCAAACAGAGCATAGAGTATACGCAACGTTGCTGGACCGAAACTCATAGCTAATGCAATTGCCCAGTGCTCAATTGGCAATTGGCAATTGGCCGTTGCAAATGTAAATGCATGAAATGCAGCCACAATTATTGCATCGACGTATTTGATTGGCATTTGCTCTCACATTGCACTTACGCCACGTGGCGCCGCACAGGTGCTGTATTTCGATTCCCATTTCGATTTCATATTTTATTTGATTAGCTGCGAGTCGAATTGACCAAACAGTTGGTCAGTTGCCAGTGGTCACGTCTGTGGCTAACCATATTTCATTTTGACCACGAGCTATGCAATTTACATTTTCATGTATGTGTGTATATATGTGCGTGTTTGTGCGTGTTGACCAGGTCACAAAGTAACAAAAGGCTAACTTTAATTATAGTTTTTTATATTGTTGAAATTATTATTAAAAATCAGACTGGGTATATGGAGCTGCAGATAAGTAATGCAAAGTTTTATATAAATATAAAAGTTGCCATAAATTTCTTACAGCTTAGTTATAAATTTCTTGACTTGATATTGACACCCTTTAAAGTCTCAGCATCTTCTTTCTCACATTGATTGATTGCATTCTAAATCTAATTAATGGGTGCACAATAATTAAACACATTTTGGTAATTCATTGGCAAATCAAAAACAGAATTGCGTACTCATTTTTTGCTCTGGTCAAATACGAGTGAAATGAATCATCTTTGATTGTGGAATGACGATAAATCTTCTATATGGCCACATAATAAATTTGTTTATTTATCCAAGGCATACCATGCTGCAGGCCAAGCGGCTTAATTAATTAATATATTAAAATGCTCAATTAATTGCATTGGTGCGATTCGTTAGACAATTTGTAATTGTAAATAATACAAAATAATAAAAGTAATTATTTATTCGCTTATTTACAATATATTTTCATTACCTATCAAGCTCAGTTGAAACCCTTTCGCAGAGCTCACAGATGTGCATTCTTTTGCATGTCCGAAGCAATGATGAGTGCACATATTTCGTGTCGGTGCGAATCATGCCACGGCCCAGCTGGCAAAGTTGGCAAGAAACAAAGTTAAGAGCAAAAAATATAAGGGAAATGGAAAGAGAAATGCACTGACGAACATCAAGTGTCAGGCCGCAAATGTCAGCAAGTGACAAGTCAAGCAGCAAGCGGGAAACCAGCCAGAACCTGTCATATGTCGCCATGTGATTTATGTGCAGCAGCTGAGGAGAACGAACACCACGGCTAACAGGACTAACACGAATCAGCAGCAGTTAAAAGGAACAAGAAGAGAAGCGGCAGAAGCAGCAGCAGCAGGAATATGGTGACCGCGACGTTTAGTGTTGAGCGACAAACATTTCCAAACTGAAAATGGGAAGGAAAGACAGACAGAGAGAGCGAAAAAGAAAGAGAGACATAGGGAGAAAGTATACGGAACTATAGAATATACATACATATTTGAAAATATTGAAAATTGGCGTTTCAATAATAATTGAATTACTTTAAATTTCTTAATTCGATTTAAAAAATTAAAACATTTTTTTTTTATTATTTGTTTATTATTAACCGCGCCAACATGTGCAGAACTCATATCGCCCTAGAATTAAATAAAGAATATGTTTGCTAAGGAGTCAAATAAAAATTGAGTACTTCTCTTATAACAAAAATCTTAGCTGAAAGGCAAGCCAAGCTGTGAATTTGTTCATCGTTGACTCTTGCTCATGTGGAGTGAGACGTTAATGATATTGCGTATACGCATCGTCAGCCGCTCAAAATCGTTGTATTTTAGCGTGCATTTAACTAGAATCAGTGCACAAAATGAATGCAGCAACTATGACTGAGCAACATCTGGCTGTCATTTATCTGCAGCCAACAGGCGCTGCCATGATGACTGAACGCACAACTAATTTGAGCGAAATGTGTAATGCGATTTGCGCATTAATTATAATTGAATACTCATATCGCTAATTGGCAGAACGACAGACACTGAATGCAGCACAGACATTTATGTTGTTAACGGAAAATCAATAATGGCAATCAATGTGGCAACTAAACTGAAATTAAGCCCCCACTTGGCCATGGTTCAATGTCAGTATCATGGCCAATACACTTGCTAACTAGATAAGTGCATCAAGTACTCAGGCCTGGGGCACACAGCCTATACAATGTCTGTGTCAGCAGTCAAGTTGGACGACTTGCACCCAAGCATTCAAGGACGTTGATAAACTGCACTTAAGTTTAATGAAATATTGATGTGACGCAAAGTTACCGAAACAAACTTTACGCAATCAAATTACGCGTGAATTTAACAGGAGTCAACTCTTATTACTTTGAATATTCATTAAATAGAAATCATTGAAGCAACAAAATGCATTGAACTTGTTATTTTGCAAGTGCTTTCAACAGAAAAGTCTTCAATTTCCAGTTTCAAGTTTTGACGCAACTCCACATAAACGCTTGAACTTTTTTCCAAAGACGAATCGCTCGAGAATCGAGCTGTAACTACTCTGAGAGTCATAGATTGTATTTCAAGTTTGTGAGCCACTCCAAAGATGTGTCAAAAGTTGTTGGCTGCTTGTAAGCTACATAAATTGGAGCACTAAACTGAGAACCTGGTTACAAAATGACATCTAAGTGGCTTAGTGTCATATCCGCTCTTAAGCTACTCGAACAGGATAATGAAATTTGGTACGTAAGTTGGTTGATTCAAGAAAGCTTCAGTTGAAATTATTTCAAAAATAAGTGGAGAGGCATTTACCACAAATTGTTGAAGTCCAACGAACTCTTAAGTACAGTGTTAAATGAAGCTGTTTGTGATTTATTTTTTTTATAAGAATTTGATCTGTCCGTAGATATTCGAATTTAGTTTAAATGAATGTGCGCATTTTATATATATATTATTTAGATATATAGTTGGCCAATAAGACCCAATGCTCGTTTCATTTTAATAAGCGTCTCAAGAGGACAGATCATCATTTAGCATCTAGTTTCAATATCTCAAGTCATATTTTTCGCAAAAACACCTAACTTTATACAATAAATGTTGCCAAACATCAGTTAGCTGCGCATCCTGAGCTGGTAACGAGAAAAGTTGTGCTGAACTCTTGGCTGCCTCTCGAGAGATACAATTTATATGTTAAGCAACAAAATTGCATTAAAAATTACCATAAAGTGAAATGCAGCGGCGAATATTCCAAATTTCAACGTTGACCGCATCGAAAGGACGCAGACCTTCCAGACCAAGGCAGAGTCCGGTGTCTCAGCACGGCAAATCTGTCGTCTGTCGTTTCTCGTCTGCCTCGCGCTTTCTTCGTTTCCCTTAGTCTACCCCGCTGCATTTTTCACTTGGCACGGGCTCGGCATTCAAGCGCATTTGTATTCATTAAGGAATTTCCGCAAGTTTTTCAAGTTTTTTCCTGTTTGCCAGCCGCGCTGCTGTTGTTGCCTCAGTTTCCCAGCTTCGCCTCTGTGCGGCTCTCTTTAAGCATTTGCTTCTTGCACTCTCGCTTAACATTTGTTGCTGTGCGCCTTTCTTGGTTCCGTTTCGCCAGCCCGACCCCAAAACACAACTCACAGCTGGGCATGGTTGATTAAAATGTCAAATGCCGTGCATATTTTAAATGCCGTCGCGCCTCAGCAAGCATACAGCACAGCAAATAAACCAAGACGACAAAAAATCGAGCCAAATGGCCAACAGCACTAGCGGGGCAATTAAGACATGGCAAAAAATAAATAAATACCAAATAGAAAAGAGCCCAAAAGCGAAATTTAGAAACCCCAATGCAACTATAGTCAGTTATATTTATATATTCAATGATATATTCTCTTTCTGCCATCAGTGCAATTAATGTATGCATTTAAGTAATTGCATAGTCATATATAGAAATTTTATATAACTCAGAAGAACTTTCGCCAAAGTTTTTAAAATGTGCACAAATAGAGAACTTTTGTGTGTTTTATTTGTATTTTCTTTCATTTGTTTCTCTCTGCCTTAAAGCTGTTAAACTCACGCAGGCTTCGACACACATATAGACGCGCGCAACTGACAAACGTTTAATTAGCAGAATTATATAATATTCAAATATTTATTTGTAATTCGTAGTTTTTCTCTAATTATATTTCTCTTAATTAAAAAAGCTTTTAATTATAGAAACCAACTTTAATTGTTTTGATTTTACCATTGGAAATTGCCAGTAATTAGTCGAAATACTTTTATTCAAGAATGCCGAAGAAGCCGATGTTAGCGAAAATTCAGCGAGTTTCTATAGAAATTCTTTTGATATTCGATTTTAGCTTTTTGCTTCTCATCTGCTCACCGGCTGCCCACGTGCAGACAAAAGGCAAAAAATGTTGACGTGGGGAGAAAACTTCAACAAAGAGTCAGAAAACTGCAGAGAGGAAAAAAAAAGTCTGCTGCTTTGCTCTACAGTTGACTACATTATTGCGGTGCGTGATTTATTAATGATTCACGTCAACGAGGTGCCAGTGCTTAAGAATGCGCCATATTTGAGGAACTCTGCTTAAAGTTGCACTTGAAGCCAGTTGCAGCTTAAGTTTGCATACAGAAGACAATATAGAATATAGATATAGATAATATAATGTGTATATATATATATATATATATATATATATATATATAATATTATTTACGTTCGTTCAAGTTCAGACTCAATTCTATAACGAATTGACAATTCTCCTGAGTAGACTCCGATTTTATCATTATTTAATGTAAAATACAAATACTGTCGAGTCTCGATAATTCGTACCCCGCTAAATCGAAAACCTCAATATTTTGTAAGAAACTGCTGGTTCTTGAAAAACTTGGTTAATTCGAAAAAATCCAATACATTTTGGTCCCCTCGTTAATTCGTAGTTTTTTTTTTTTTTTGCCTATTCGGCGATGATCTTGTCTCTTATAATTCGTAATTTCGTTTCGAAACCTCTGGGATTGTGATAGAAAGGTTAGAAAGAGGGTACAAAGGTAGTTGGTGAGACAAACCAGAAAATAAGCTTAAAACGGCTAAAAACGGCTAGAAAATAGGTTAAAAAGTAGATTAAACACTAATGAACACAATAATGGCAAATGAATGGATAAATAAGGCAGGTCATCAACCAATAAACAGAATCGTGATTAAGAGATAGAAATATGATTAGAAAGTAGGATAGAAAGGTTAGAAAGCATGTAGAAACGTAGTTGGTGAGATAAACCAGAAAAATAGCTAAAAACGGCTAAAAATGGCTAGAAAATGGAATGAAAGGCAGATAACACATTGGTGGGCAAACGGATGGATAAATAAGGCTGGTCATCAAACAATAAATAGAATCGTGATTAAGAGATAGAAATATGATTAAAAAGTAGGATAGAAAGGTTAGAAAGAAGGTAGAAAGGTAGTCGGTGAGATAAACCTGAAAAATAGCTAAAAACGACTAAAAATGGCTAAAAGATGGCCTGAAAGGCAGATAACACATTGGTGGGCAAACGGATGGATAAATAAGGCTGGTCATCAACCAATAAACAGAATCGTGATTAAGAGATCGAAATATGATTAGAAAATAGGATAGAAAGGTTAAAAAGCGTGTAGAAAGGTAGTTGGTGAGATAAACCAGAAAAATAGCTAAAAACGGCTAAAAATGGCTAGAAAATGGCCTGAAAGGCAGATATCACATTGGTGGGCAAACGGATGGATAAATAAGGCTGGTCATCAAACAATAAATAGAATCGTGATTAAGAGATAGAAATATGATTAAAAAGTAGGATAGAAAGGTTAAAAAGCGTGTAGAAAGGTAGTTGGTGAGATAAACCAGAAAAATAGCTAAAAACGGCTAGAAAATGGCCTGAAAGGCAGATAACACATTGGTGGGCAAACGGATGGATAAATAAGGCTGGTCATCAACAAATAAACAGAATCGTGATTAAGAGATATAAATATGATTAAAAAGTAGGATAGAAAGGTTAGAAAGAAGGTAGAAAGGTAGTCGGTGAGATAAACCAGAAAAATAGCTAAAAACGACTAAAAATAGCTAAAAGATGGCCTGAAAGGCAGATAACACATTGGTGGGCAAACGGATGGATAAATAAGGCTGGTCATCAACCAATAAACAGAATCGTGATTAAGAGATCGAAATATGATTAGAAAATAGGATAGAAAGGTTAAAAAGCGTGTAGAAAGGTAGTTGGTGAGATAAACCAGAAAAATAGCTAAAAACGGCTAAAAATGGCTAGAAAATGGCCTGAAAGGCAGATAACACATTGGTGGGCAAACGGATGGATAAATAAGGCTGGTCATCAAACAATAAATAGAATCGTGATTAAGAGATAGAAATATGATTAAAAAGTAGGATAGAAAGGTTAAAAAGCGTGTAGAAAGGTAGTTGGTGAGATAAACCAGAAAAAGAGCTAAAAACGGCTAAAAATGGCTAGAAAATGGACTGAAAGGCAGATATCACATTGGTGGGCAAACGGATGGATAAATAAGGCTGGTCATTAACTAATAAACAGAATCGTGATTAAGAGATAGAAATATGATTAAAAAGTAGGATAGAAAGGTTAAAAAGCGTGTAGAAAGGTAGTTGGTGAGATAAACCAGAAAAATAGCTAAAAACGGCTAGAAAATGGCCTGAAAGGCAGATAACACATTGGTGGGCAAACGGATGGATAAATAAGGCTGGTCATCAACAAATAAACAGAATCGTGATTAAGAGATAGAAATATGATTAGAAAATAGGATAGAAAGGTTAGAAAGAAGGTAGAAAGGTAGTTGGTGAGATAAACCAGAAAAAGAGCTAAAAACGGCTAAAAATGGCTAGAAAATGGACTGAAAGGCAGATATCACATTGGTGGGCAAACGGATGGATAAATAAGGCTGGTCATTAACTAATAAACAGAATCGTGATTAAGAGATAAAAATATGATTAGAAAGTAGGATAGAAAGGTTAGAAAGCGTGTAGAAAGGTAGTTGGTGAGATAAACCTGAAAAATAGCTAAAAACGGCTAAAAACGGCTAGAAAATGGCCTGAAAGGCAGATAACACATTGGTGGGCAAACGGATGGATAAATAAGGCTGGTCATCAACCAATAAACAGAATCGTGATTAAGAGATCGAAATATGATTAGAAAATAGGATAGAAAGGTTAGAAAGAAGGTAGAAAGGTAGTTGGTGAGATAAACCAGAAAAATAGCTAAAAACAGCTAAAAATGGCTAGAAAATGGCATGAAAGGCAGATAACACATTGGTGGGCAAACGGATGGATAAATAAGGCTGGTCATCAAACAATAAATAGAATCGTGATTAAGAGATAGAAATATGATTAAAAAGTAGGATAGAAAGGTTAAAAAGCGTGTAGAAAGGTAGTTGGTGAGATAAACCAGAAAAAGAGCTAAAAACGGCTAAAAATGGCTAGAAAATGGACTGAAAGGCAGATATCACATTGGTGGGCAAACGGATGGATAAATAAGGCTGGTCATTAACTAATAAACAGAATCGTGATTAAGAGATCGAAATATGATTAGAAAATAGGATAGAAAGGTTAGAAAGAAGGTAGAAAGGTAGTCGGTGAGATAAACCAGAAAAATAGCTAAAAACGACTAAAAATGGCTAAAAGATGGCCTGAAAGGCAGATAACACATTGGTGGGCAAACGGATGGATAAATAAGGCTGGTCATTAACTAATAAACAGAATCGTGATTAAGAGATAAAAATATGATTAGAAAGTAGGATAGAAAGGTTAGAAAGCGTGTAGAAAGGTAGTTGGTGAGATAAACCAGAAAAATAGCTAAAAACGGCTAAAAATGGCTAGAAAATGGCCTGAAAGGCAGATATCACATTGGTGGGCAAACGGATGGATAAATAAGGCTGGTCATTAACTAATAAACAGAATCGTGATTAAGAGATAAAAATATGATTAGAAAGTAGGATAGAAAGGTTAGAAAGCGTGTAGAAAGGTAGTTGGTGAGATAAACCTGAAAAATAGCTAAAAACGACTAAAAATGGCTAAAAGATGGCCTGAAAGGCAGATAACACATTGGTGGGCAAACGGATGGATAAATAAGGCTGGTCATCAACCAATAAACAGAATCGTGATTAAGAGATCGAAATATGATTAGAAAATAGGATAGAAAGGTTAGAAAGAAGGTAGAAAGGTAGTTGGTGAGATAAACCAGAAAAATAGCTAAAAAGCAAGCTAAAAATGGCTAGAAAATGGCATGAAAGGCAAAGATAACACATGGTGGGCAAACGGATGGATAAATAAGGCTGGTCATCAAACAATAAATAGAATCGTGACTAAGAGATAGAAATATGATTAGAAAGTAGGATAGAAAGGTTAAAAAGCGTGTAGAAAGGTAGTTGGTGAGATAAACCAGAAAAAGAGCTAAACACGGCTAAAAATGGCTAGAAAAATGGTCTGAAAGGCAGTATATCAAGTACAGGCAAACGGATGGATAAATAAGGCTGGTCATTGTTAATAACAGTAGAATCGTGATTAAAGATAAAAATATGACTAGAAAGTATAAGATAGAAAGAAGTAGAAAGCGTGTAGAAAGGTAGTTGTGAGATAAACTGAAAATAGCTAAAAACGGCTAGGAAATGGCCTGAAAGGCAGATAAAAATGGTGGGGAAACGGATGGATAAATAAGGCTGGTCACTAAAAATAAATAGAATCGTGATTAAGAGAGGAACGATTTTCAGAAAACAGGATAGAATGGAACAGAAAAAGAAGGGTAGCAGACAGTAGTTGAAGAGATAAACCAGAAAAATAGCTAAAAACAGCTAAAAATGGCTAGAAAATGGCATGAAAGGCAGATAACACATTGGTGGGCAAACGGATGGATAAATAAGGCTGGTCATCAAACAATAAATAGAATCGTGATTAAGAGATAGAAATATGATTAAAAAGTAGGATAGAAAGGGGTTAAAAGAAAAGAAAGGCAGTTGGGTGAGATAAAAGAAAAAAGAGCTAAAAGGCTAAAAATGGCTAGAAAATGGACTGAAAGGCAAGATATAGACAGGGCAAAGGATGGATAAATAAGTTGGTATTAAAATAAAAGAATGTGATTAAGAGATAAAAATATGATTAGAAAGCAGGGATAGAAAGAAGAAGTGTAGAAAAGGAGTATAGATAAAATAGAAAAATAGCTAAATGGCTAGAAATGACTAGAAAGGCAGTAACACATTGCAAGCAAACGGATGGATAAATAAGGCTGGACATAACAATAAACAGATCGTGATTAAGAGAGATAGAAATATGATTAAAAAGTAGGATAGAAAGGTTAAAAAGCGTGAGAAAGGCAGTTGGTGAGATAAACCAAGAAAAAGAGCTAAACACGGCTAAAAATGGCTAGAAAATGGTCTGAAAGGCAGATATCACATTGGTGGGCAAACGGATGGATAAATAAGGCTGGTCATTAACTAATAAACAGAATCGTGATTAAGAGATAAAAATATGATTAGAAAGTAGGATAGAAAGGTTAGAAAGCGTGTAGAAAGGTAGTTGGTGAGATAAACCTGAAAAATAGCTAAAAACGGCTAGAAAATGGCCTGAAAGGCAGATAACACATTGGTGGGGAAACGGATGGATAAATAAGGCTGGTCATCAACAAATAAACAGAATCGTGATTAAGAGATAGAAATATGATTAGAAAATAGGATAGAATGGTTAGAAAGAAGGTAGAAAGGTAGTTGGTGAGATAAACCAGAAAAATAGCTAAAAACAGCTAAAAATGGCTAGAAAATGGCATGAAAGGCAGATAACACATTGGTGGGCAAACGGATGGATAAATAAGGCTGGTCATCAAACAATAAATAGAATCGTGATTAAGAGATAGAAATATGATTAAAAAGTAGGATAGAAAGGTTAAAAAGCGTGTAGAAAGGTAGTTGGTGAGATAAACCAGAAAAAGAGCTAAACACGGCTAAAAATGGCTAGAAAATGGACTGAAAGGCAGATATCACATTGGTGGGCAAACGGATGGATAAATAAGGCTGGTCATTAACTAATAAACAGAATCGTGATTAAGAGATAAAAATATGATTAGAAAGTAGGATAGAAAGGTTAGAAAGCGTGTAGAAAGGTAGTTGGTGAGATAAACCAGAAAAATAGCTAAAAACGGCTAGAAAATGGCCTGAAAGGCAGTAACAATACTGGTGGGCAAACGGATGGATAAATAAGGCTGGTCATCAACAAATAAACAGAAACGTGATTAAGAGATAGCAAGAGTTGGTGACAGGAAAATATGATTTAATGGTTAGAAAGAAGGTAGAAAGGGGTAGTTGGTGAGATAAACTATGAAAATAGCTGAAAACAGCTAAAAATCCCAAGGAAATTGGCATGAAAGGCAGATTAACACATTGTGGGCAAACGGATGGATAAATAAGGTTGGTCATCAAACAATAAATAGAATCGTGATTAAGAGATAGAAATATGATTAAAAAAAGTAGGATAGAAAGGTTAAAAAGCGTGTAGAAAGGTAGTTGTAGGTGAGATAAACCTGAAAAAAGAGCTAAAAATTTCTACAAATGGCTAGAAAATGGATTTGAAAGGCAGATATCACCATTGGTAAGCAAACGGATGGATAAATAAGGCTCATCATTAACTCACAAACAGCAATCGTGATTATGAGATATAAATATGATTAGAAAGCAGGATAGAAAGGTTAGAAAGGCAAGGAGAAAGGCATTTAGAGAGATAAACCAGAAAAATAGCTTAAAACGAGCTAGAAAATGACCCGAAAGGCAGATAGACAACATTGGTGGGCAAAAATGGATGGAGCAAGAAAGCGGGCTATCAACAAAACAAACAGAATCGAGATTAAGAGACAGAAATATGACGAAATAGTAGGAGAGAAAGGTTAGAAAGAAGATTGAAAGGTGGTTGAGAGATAAACCAGAAAAATAGCTAAAAAACTACAAAAAATGGCTAGAAAACGGCATTGAAAGGTTGATAAATATATTGCAGGAGTAAACGATTAGATAAACAAGGTTTGAATTATCATCCTATAAACAGAATCGTGATTAAGAGATAGAAATATGATTAGAAAGTAGGATAGAAAGGTTAGAAAGAAGGTAGAAAGGTAGTTAGATGAGACAAACCGAAGAAAATACAGGTACAAGAATGACTAAAAATGGTCTAGGCACTACAGCAAAAAAGGTGTAGATAACACCATTAAGGTGTAGCAAACGGATGGATAAATAGCATAATTATCAAAAATCAACAAACAGAATCGTGATTAAGAGATAGAAAACATGGATTAGAAAGTAGGATTGAAAGGTTAGAAAGAAGGTAGAAAGGTAGTTGGTGAGATAAACCAGAAAAACAGCTAAAAACTTCTAAATAGCCACAGAAAATGGCCTGAAAGGCAGATAACAACACATTGGTGGGCAACGTGATTTTGATAAAAAGGTTTGGTCATCAACCAATAAACAGAATCGTGATTAATGTATAGACTCCAAAACATGATTGAGGGAAAATAAGATAGAAAGGTTAGAAAGCATGTAAAAAGGCAGTTAATGAGATAAACTAGAAAAGGAAGCTAAAAACGGCTAAAAATGGCTCGGTGATGGTCAGATAGCCAGATTGGAATGCTAATGGCAAATGGATAGATAAATTAGTTTTGACATCAAACTAACAAAAAGGTAACTGTGATTAAGAGATAGAAATATGATTAAAAAAAGGATGGAAAGGTTAAAAAGCTGTAGAAAATGCAGTTGGCGGGATAAACCAGAAAAATAGCCAAAACGCGGCTAAAAATGGCTAAAAAGAGTGGTCAGATAGCCAGATTGAACAATTAATTGGTAAATGGATGGATAAATTAGGCTG
>JAWNOS010000487.1:0-41489 GCA_035045845.1 Drosophila buzzatii
AAAGCACTTCCGCAGCCTGATTGAAACTATATATAAAATACTATAGAAACTAATATGTAAATATATAAAATGTATTTAATAAGTAAAGGGTTAACAAGAAACAAGAAGACCTATTTACTATATAGTCTAATTTCAAATAGGACAAATCAAGTCTTGAATATGACAGTAGCACATGCCGTATAAAAAAATTTTGTTGAATATTTCTTGTTTTGTTCAAAAGTTGAAAATTTTCTGAGCTGGTTGGTTCTGTGCTTGGGGTTTACAGAATTTCACATTGTGGCTCATTAGCCAACAACATTTGTCAGTTAATTAATTCCTCTTTAATATTAATATTGTCTTTTAACAATTCATTGCAACTCATTTCTCAAATTTAACTATTCAGAAAAAGAAACATTTTAAATTATATTCTTAAATTGCTATGAGGATAAAGTAAAGTTATCTGGTTCGTCAGACACATTGTCTTGCATATGGATCTACAATCATTGAATACATTTCCAGATATGGGAATGAGCAGGAAGCGCAGCCAAGCGAAGGCTGATCCTCTGGATCGACGTAGAACCGATCTCTAAATACTATGAACTGTATAGAATTAGTTAAAAATCAATAATTATCATGCATATATTGCTGCACAGGCCCACTTGGTCTTCAACTTTTTATAAATTTACTATTTTTTATCCAACACATCAATACCTGTAAAGGCAATGTAAGAAACAATGTAGAACGTTAGATTAGTTATTTTTACAATATTTAGCATTGAATTTGATGCAGCTTTTAAAAAGACTATTTTTAAATATTTTAAATATTTTTAAAACATGGGAAAATTATCAATATTTTTTAGATTTATTTATTGTTACTAAGAATTAATTCTAAATAACAATTTTCTTTTAAACCAGAGCGACAGGAGATCTAGAAGCAGATATTTTATAGATTTACTTTGGAACATTTTTGAAAAAGATGAATTAGAGAATGGATTTTCAGGAGAGTTTAATGTATTATTTGCCTATATATGTACTAAATATTTTTTGAATACTACTTAAGAAGTTAATTTAATATAATAATAGTAATATTAATAAAAACTAAAATAAATAAATAAATTATATTATTTATTATTATATTATAATCAAAAATTAATTTAACAAGAATATTAGTAATAATAATAATAATAAATAACAATTTATAACCCACTTCAAATATTATATTAAAACACGTGCAAATTGATAAACACAAAATCTAGAACAAACTCGATCTAAGCATCTACTTTACAGCTACGAGTAGATTCAATATCTGTAAGTCTAAAAGCCTGGCCAAGTAGACACACCTTGCTGACTTATTTGGTTGCACACGCTAGAAGCCGCGTGATAAACAGCATGTTCAGCAATGAAATGTGGCATCCACATCCACATCGACATCGGCATCGGCATCGATGCCAAGACATGAGACTTTGGAGCTTTATCGCGCTGACACGAGCAACGATGGCGATGGCGATGGCGATGGCGATGCTAATCAGCGACAAGAGACGCCGCATGCGGCAAAGGAGGACAACATGTACAACGACTGCGACAGCAGCATGTGTTGCAGAGGCGACAGCAACTGTTGTTGATCGACTGGCAGAGAAATACCACACACTATACTAAACAAACAATTGGCGAAAATAAATGGCACTGAGGCGAGCCACTGGCATTTCGGCACAGGGTATCCGAGACAACTGGCCAGTTGGCCTCACAGCGCTTGGCTCCGCATGCGCTCAATCGTTTTGACCCGCAACATTTATAAAAATGTGCCAAGCCACATGCCTCTGCCTCTGTGGCGGCAGGTAGAAGCCCACCAAAGAAGTCTCCGTCTAGCCATGCACAACCGGCAACTGGCGCGCCACATGCGAGCATTATTCAAATGACATGACGTTGACCTATTGCCTCTCATGGAAATTAAACATCTGCGTGCTCGACACATTTAGTTGTTTAGCTTCACTTGATTATATCCTAACAGAAACCAAACAAATAACTTATGTATTTGACAATTTTTTAAATGATTACTCAACTATTCGGCGCGAGATACTAAACAGGCGATAAAATTAAGATTTTACTATGACAGTGCGATTGAGTATCGATGAAGAATAGTTGTAGTGAATCATTATATATTATTTAATAAATAATAGGAAATCAAAATTAATGTTCGCGCAATATTCACAGAATAAATTTTTTGATAAATCAACTGTTTATCAATAAATTATGAAATATTTATCATTTTTCAAATAATTGTTAATATAAAAATTTGCAACGGTTTGAATGAAAATTTCAATTCTTTTCTTGATTTCGAGCCCTCTAGTAGGAAATCATGTTAAGCTAAGTGAAATATTCTATTTTTCTGCCAATATATACAAGAAATGTAACTAAGTATGAACATTGCTTTAACAAAGTGAAACATTCACATGCTTTATATTTTTAATGAGTGAATGAAATGCCTCTTTTGATAGATCTTCTAGAGGCTTAGCATTTTTTTTAAGGATTTTCCTTAGACTTTAATTTAACATTATATAATATTCAATATTTATATTTAACTAAAAAGTTTTTATAGTTTGAACTATTTTAATTAAATTGGTAAATTAAATATTTTTAATATTTGTTTTATATTAATTTTATTAATATATTAATTTGACTAACTGAATGAATGTATATTTTCCCAAAAGTGTTGAGCATCTCTTATTTGAAATCTTTATTAGATAAAGAAGAGTTTACAGATTGACCTTAAGTTAATTTTCATAACTGTTTCATTTCTATGCAAAAAATAAAAGCATAATGACAAATAAACATTTTTACAAACTCTTTTCAAATTTGTAGATGTAGATAAAGGTAGATAAGATATACATTTATCATGGACAAAATTAGGAACTTAAATAAAATATCTATTATTATCAATGTTTCGAAAATATAATGAGATATTGATCGAATAATAATTTGCTTCTTCAACTTATATCATTAATATTTATAATTTATTTATATAGCATTTTTAAAGTTTCGCCATTGCTCATTAGCAATGTAATGATTAATGTCTAATCTATAAAACTGCAGGAAAACAACAAATAACGTAACCTGTCATACAGCAGCAATTCTTATAGACCCTTTTACGTCTATCAACGATTCTAGTGAGATACTATATAAATTCTTAATTACACTTTATATACAAATGCATATATAATACTATATATATTTTAATATTTTTAGTTGTTTTCGCCACTTTGAAATCGCGCTGCTTGGCTGGGTCATTAATCATTTACGCATGCAGTCGTGGCGCAGAACTAGATTTATTTTACTTTTTTTCTTGTTTTTTTTGTTGAGATGTCGGGAGAGGGAGGAGGAGCCCAAAACAAAATGAATATTTTCCTTGCTTCTTACGCAACACTGGTCACAAGATTGATGTGACATTTGTGTTGGCTCTCGAGAAATATGGCAGAAATATGGCAGCACTTGGCAGCAGTGGCAGCTTCTGACAGACCCTGGCGACTGCTCTTCAAGAAATTCCTAATGAAAAATTCTAGCGCCAGGCGAAACGACATTTCAATTTCTGAAAGTGCTGGGCACTCTACTCTACTCTACTCTACTCTCTGACACTGTCTGTCGCACTTCCACTCCCCCCCCCCCCCCCCCCCCCCCCCCCCCCCCCCCCCCCCCATATATATATATATATATATATATATATATATATATATATATATATACACACACACACACACACACACACACACACACACACACACACACACACACACACACACACACACACACACCTCACACACCACAGTGAGTGCGAGAAATATATCGCCTTCACCATATTTTTGGGTTTTTTGGGTTAACTTGCTTCGCTGTCGCCGTCGACTTCGCCTGGCTGCCATGGTTGCCAGGCCATGGCAGGCACATTCTGGCACGCCATCTATCATCCCGAGCTCCAGCTCTAAGGGTTGTTGATGGTATCCATAAATTATTTTTGCACTCGCGCGCGCTCACTCGCTCGCCTTTCGCCTGCACTAAACATTTTTGCGCAGTGTAAAGACATCAAAGCCACTGCAGACAGACCAACAGAAGAAAGGCAAAAGCCGGCGCAAAATCCAAATCAAAAGCGCATTTCGTTAATAAAACGTTCAGTTTTTGGCAATGAATGCAGCTGTCGTAGTCCACAAGCTCATTATGGCCGCCAAGACAGGGCGGGGCGAGGCCAAGAGACTTGGGCGCACTTTATAATGGATTGCTCTGGAATAGGGTGAAGACGTGTAAATTATTCATGTGTAATTATCATGAATTGGATAAATTTCTTTACTTGTTTATCACAAACTTTTCCAACTATATTCAGGGTGCTGAGGACTTGGCCTGAATTTCTATATCATTTTAATTCGGAAGAATTTTGCTTTTGTGTTATAATTATGTTAGTGAGTTTATGAAATACGGCTATAGAACATTGAACACTCCAGATAATAATAATATTAATGTGATTATATATGAATATATGAATGATTCAGAATGAAGCAATCTATAAGCCTTATAAGCCTGTGAGCCTGTGAGCCTGTAAGCCTTGCTAGTTAAGGTTTTTCTTTAAATAATTAAGAGAGCTTGTTCTTATATATTTTTTTACATACGCATATAGTAAGCAGATTCACATATGGTTCAGGTTTTAATGAAATAGACTAATATGTCAATTAAAGAAATTTTAATATGATAACTCTTGATGTAATAGATGGCTAGGTAGAGCTATACTACAAGTAGGTCGAATACCAACAGATATATACAGATATATCTTATGATATCTTTATCTATATCTGTTATACTTTCAATGATGTTTGCTAATTACAATATATCTCTTAATGAGTTGTGTTTATCTTTGATTTGATATTAAGAATTATGCCTTGAATGTTTGCCATTAGATAAAATCAAGATCGTTTCCATTGCTGTTTATGCTACTAATAATATCAATATGAAATTTTTATTGTATCTACTTCTAAAATTGATCGAAAGTTATTATAGATAAATTTACTCTCTGCTCTTCCAGGTACTATGTTAGCTAAAGTTATAGCTCTCATTATGTTCCGTACATTAAGGAATAAATCTAACAGTTGAGTTGAAAAGAAGCGAAGCATAGAAACAATATATGCTACAATATATTCATCTGATGCATATATCAAATAATAATTAATGGTGAATATCGGAATATTTACTTACTAAACTTCAAATCGATCTCCAGTTGAGCTTAAACAATGGCGAAATTGGGCAAGTAAAAGGATTCAATTTATAAAACCCATGTTGCCGTCTACCTAATATCATGTTGCAGGGTATAAAACCGAAAAATGTTTGCAATTAAATGTAAACCTCAGCGAGCTGTTAACATTTTCACTATAGTTTTTGCGCCCCAGAACACAAGCTATCAAGTTATCAAAGTAGATCTCTCGCCCCCTGGCTGCAGTCAGCCCCAACACAGCAGACAGAGTGAATGGCCGCTGAGTCATTTGGGCTGGCAAAAAAGTTGATTCGAAAAGTTTTACACCACACTTTAGTGGTGTGTATAAAGATGGAAGCGAACAAAGAAAGAGTGGGAGAGTGAGAGAGTGTGAGGGCTGACTGTACCTAGGCAGCAGTGAGGGGCTACTGCATTGCATTGCGAACCGACCGCCGACGTCGACGCCTCTGGCAAACACACAATTAAGCCGACTTTCACACACACACACACACACACGCGCACACACACCCACACGCATATATAACCTGTAGCTAGGTCGTCGTCGCCATACAATTTCCCGCAAGTCGTAAAAGACAGTAATTTATACCTTTTGCCCCATATGCTATGGCATGGTAATTTGTTAAGTAGAGTTAAAATAATTGCTCGTATTTATAATTTACACATTTTGCCCTGCAAAATTTATCGTCGCGCTGAATGTGCGCTAGATATCACACAGTCCTCCGGCACCCATTCTGCGATCCAAAGAGAGGCTGATGCTGCTGCTGCTGCTGCTGCAGAGCTTGTCTTGCATTTTTCGGTTATTTCGCGCTGCGCTCCGCAAATTTATGGCCCCCAAGTTGTGCCTCCCAAAGAAACTGCGATGGTCTCCAAAGCAACAAAAATTGTCGGCGGCCGCTGCTGCTCCATGAGTGCGTCTGCCAGACGCAGTCTGAAAGTTTTAGTCGCTATTAATTTCTCTTTCCCGAACTTTCCCTTTCGCACTAAATATGAAAAGAAGATGCAAGACTTCCTGCAAGACTTCAAATCAGCGACGGTGTCTACTTTCCGAAAGTAGAGCTCATTTATCAAGCTGCCAATAGTGACCCTGATGGGTGAGATCAACTCGATCAACTAGTTTCGCATGCTTTTAAGATTTGAATTTTGATTGAAACTGAAATTAACTAAAAATAATAATAAAATTTTAAAAATATATGAATATAAAGAAAATACACTATAATCAAAATTTTAATAAATAAATTTAAATAATATTCAATGAAGAAATTTAAATTAATTAAATGAAGTTAAACAAATTGAGAAATGAATGAATTTAAAGAACAATTTTCATAAATAAATTTAAATAATATTCAATAAAGTAATTTTTGATTAATAATAAATGAAATTAAATCAATTGAGAAAGTAAACTATCTGTAGCCAAACTGAGGCTGATCACTATTGATATCATCTATCAGCTCAACTAATAAATTCTGATTACTATCTTTTGATATGAAGTGTAGAATATTTGAAGTTGCACAAGTATTAACCTATATAAAAAATTTTAAAAATTTCTTGACAAGTCAGTCAACTGCTTTTTGGTCTTTTGGCATATACATACATGTATTAGTCTATTCTCAACTCATACTCTACCAATTTAAGCTTTTTCTTTTAAAGCTCCAAGAAATTAAAAAAAATCTGGTTGTATGTATTTGAAGTTCGAACATATATTTGGATAAAATCAATATAATTTTATTTAATGAATTAATGAATTAAGTTTATCTTATTTAATTTTGTTTAATAGTTTTTTGGCTATCAATTGGTTTTGTTTTTTTGCTTATTTATTTTTTTATTTATAAAGCAGAAGTTCTGGGAAAAGAATTTTAAGGATCCCTCCACCAAATCGCATGCTTTTGTGTCTCATACTCATTGCTCAAAATTATATATGAGAATCGGACAAAGATCGACTTCGTTTTGTTTTAAAATTCGCTTTAATGTATATCTTTTACATTGGCTTATTAGTCTGAACATATATCATTGGGGGAGTCTGAAAGACAAAGTACCAATAAGTTCGCACTCCTTCATATCGCGACTGCTGATTTTCCACCAAATTAGCAAGTCTCGAGAGCTCCCTATGTGAATTTTTCGAGAACCATAAAACTGTGCGCACAATAAATTTGGTTTTAATGGCTCGAGAAGTGCGGGAAATTTCGCTACTTACTTTGTGCCCGCTGCGCACATTTTATAAAACATTTATTTGCTTGATTCCTTCCCTCATTTCCGCGTGTTGCGCCCCTCGGTACATTTTTTTTTGTATTTATATATTGAATGTGCTCTACCCTGGCTATAGTAAGGAAACATAAAGGGTTAAATAAAATGTGCAGCAATTCCTCTCGGGCCAAAGTACGCTCAGCTCATCCCTGGCGTGAGCCTGCCTCACGCCTGGCCCTCCGGAACTGGGCCACTGACAGGGAAAATTTGCACGCTCCTATTTTTGTCGATTTTCGCGCCGTTGCTTAAGAATTATCGACGTCTTTTGGGCACTGCAACATTGCGGATGGCCCAAACCAACCGGGACGTCCGGAACCGCATAAAAATCCACAGCTTGTAGCTACAAATTTAGCTTCAGTTGCAGGCGCTTTAAGGCTTCCACTGAGAGTTGCCAGTTGGCGGTTGGGAGCTGGGAGGGGCTAGCCCAAAATAGACACATCAATGAAATTTTATTAGCTTGCATGTGCAATTGCAACTGGGTCTATGTGTGTGTGCGGCTGAGTTGCGACTTCCAATTGCCGGACTCGGATTTAATTTTAGTTTTTTCACTGAAGCCTTTAAAGCGGATGTTGCCGGCTACTAATTTGCCAGCCCAAGCACACAACCAATTGCATACCCCTAAACTTGCCATAGTCTGATAATAGTTTCTTTTGGTTGAGTTCTATGGAAAAACACAAAACTTGAAATCTATATAGAATGTAATTATTTGGCCTAACTGCTGTTCTAGGTACTACTTCTTCATATGTCAATATATACAATCCATGTCGATATATGTAAGTAAATAAAACTATTCTATATATTATTTAATGATAATATATATATACACTCAAAAGTATATTTAAGTTATAAATTAAAGAAATAAATTTTGTCCCAATGAAACATTTATAAATTTTTATAACCAAGTTATTGAAATTAATTTTATAGGAAATATAAACTTTAATAATATTTTAATGAAAATATTTTGTTGATTGTGAGAAATGAAATAAATGAAAATTATTTCTTTTTTTCCAATTCATAATTTCTAAAACATAATTTGTCCAACTTAAAGTTTTATACAAAATTGTTGATATTTTAGCAGAAAAATCTATAAATTAATTTGTTTATTATTATAAGAGAAAATCAATTAGAAATAAATCACATTTTCTTATAGGAAAAATAAATATTTATTATCTTTTAGATTTTGACAGAGTTTTTGGGATAAGACCTTCCGACTAGGAATCCCGAATCTTGCGTGGAAGAAATTATTAAATGCTTTGCATTGTGCACAAAACACGGATCTACTAATAAATAACAATTCTCCTACGTTGACATTATTAGTAAAATGATCTGAGCGTGATATACTACTCTATATATATTTGTTTCTATCAAAACACGAAGTCTCTAGCATTTATTTTTCTGGGATCTGCTACGTCTCTTACTGTCTGTTTTACAATTTCAAGATACATACTTTTTCAGTGAGTTCAAGGTACACTAATTCTAATAACTCAAAATATGTTTGATATAATAAATTGCTTCTTATTTCATTGCTATATCTTTTATATAATAAATTGCCGCTTCAATTTTAGATGCGTCGTGCTATTCAGACGCTTAAAATCGACTTATCTCTGTCTCTATACATTCCGATTGCTGTAATAACGAAGGCATTAAAAAATGTTTATAAAATAAATATCTGATTGAAATTTATATTTCATGCACACCAATTAAAATCGAATTGGAGAGGAGAACTGATTTAAGGCTATGGGAATTTCCTATATAAGATACGGCCAAGTTAGCTAACAGCCATAATGTTTTATCTGATTGAAATTTCTTTTATTGAAATCTACAAATCTGATGCCTAATCAAAGAGCATAAGTTAGGGCATTGTTATTCGTCCGCCTGAAGCTTACAAAGAATTTAATATATACATAATGTTTAGATTTTACGAGGATTTCGATTAAAATTTAAATCAAAAGAAAAAATTTAGACAATGATCAGACTTTGAGTTTTTCGTGAAACTTTTTGAAGTGTTTCTGCTGCTGAATGTGTTATTGTATAAGTTTATATGTATATATATAGATATATGTATGTTCGTGTATGTGTGTATGTGTGTCTAATGGGGCCTCGTGCTGAGTTATGCGATCTTTTGATCTCGCCGCGGTTTTCACACTTTTATGACTTTATGATACGCACCATAACAACGACATAACGACGAAGTGAATTGAAATTGTACGGAATTGTCGGTGCCCGGAATCGTGCGGCTGAATTTCATTTACATTGCAGTTTGTTGAATGTGTTTCTCCTTCCTTTTCGACTATTTATTTATTTCGCCTATTTTCAGTTTTTATGGCGAAGACATATCGCTGGCATCTTATTTGTTTTCAGCCACACACGGACTCGCTCTCTCTCTCTCTGTCTCTTTGTGACTCCCATTCCACGACTAGTTTATGATGCCTCGAATAGTCTGATAATTAGGTGAGCACACGTCTGCCGTCGAGCATGGCGGCACTTCAAAGGCACCACGCCCACACACTGCCACTCTGCCACTTGGTTTATGGATCCTAGGTCCCTGTAAATAAATGATGATGAATTCCCTAGAATATTTTCCTTGGCAGTTTACAATAGTCAAACAAACATGAGATATCATTTTTGTGGAACCAGCTAGATGTTCTTCTATGTTGTATGCCGAGTGTATTCGATCTGTAAACGGATATTACATTTAGACAAGAATCGAAACCAGATTTTCGATTATTATACAATCTAAAATCAACTTCACTTGTCGAGTAATTGATATCAAAGCTCTCTCTCTCTAGAAATCAAATTCGTATCTAGCATCTGGACATATGGCAACTGCAAAGTCTTGTACAAGTTCAGACAGCAACTGCCTATCACAGCTCGACCTTTCGCCCCTGCCCAACGCCCATCATTCATCTCCGCCTCCTTTTTTCGTCGTTTTGCTGCTGACCACATCAAGCGTTTGTTGCGGTCAACAAAGTCCATGACTTTATTAATTGCTGCTCATTAGCGCTCGGGGCTCATTAATCAATGTGACCGCAGAGCCGACGCGTCGACGTCGCGCCGTAGCTTTTCCATTGTCCAAATACTACATTCGATGGCAAAGTGAGCCTCGGCTCGGATACGAGCCACGAACATGACCCGCAGATGCAGACAAAACATAATTTACTGGCAGCCAAGTGCAGATAAGCCTTCTGGCTCTGCCGCCTCATTGACAAACTGCAGACAGGCACCGAGCAGAGTCAAGGCTGAGCCGGTGCCAGAGTCGGAGTTGCAGTTGGAGTTGGAGTAGGAGTCGCAATCGGATCGGACAGGAGGCGCCCTGAAAACTTTGTCGCCATTGGACATTATCGCAATTTCTAATCGACGCAGCTACAAAATGATTGAAATTCAAGCCCTGCCCCGCCAACAACAGCAGCAGCAGCAACAGCAGCAGCGGCTATAATAAATGACCTGCGGCCACACCAGGGAGCCCAACTGGGACCCAGACGACACTTGTAACTGAATACCCCTCCGCACTGCCCACAGACCCGGGCCTCTGACCAACGGGCTGCAGGGAGCATGTGTAAACTTTCCAAAAGAGCTGACACACTAATTAGCGCCCATTGATCATTTGGGCCTGGCGCCTGGGTGTGACAACGACAACGACGACGACGACGACGACGACGACGACGACGACGATGATGATAATGATGACGATGACAATAAAGAACATAGCAACAGCAACACGACTTGAGAGTCGAATTTTACATACACTTTCAGTCCAGTATGAGGAGGAAGAAACGATAGCAAAAAAAACTTTTTAGAACAGATTTTGTATTGAGAATAAAATATATTTTGGCTGAGAAAGTCTAGAAATAAAATAAGAGATGCTCGATTTAAGACTATCCAAGTACAAAACCAATACACTCACTTTCAATACTCGCACAGCGTATTGTAGACTGACAGAAGTAGAGGTGAAAGGGAAAAGCTATAATACTTCGCGCTAGGGGGTTATCAATTGAGCAGTTCGGCATGATATCAAATGAGGAATGCACATTTGAATAGCATCATCATTGACGAGCATAATCATCGCATTTAGGGGTTGTTGCTGTGGCTCTCACTGCTCACATGAATTTCTAATAGAGCTGTCTGGCACTGCGGGAGACGTGTCAACGGGCGGCTTGATCCTGGAGACGATAAGTGAGCTGAGTTTTAAGTTTTAATTGGTTTGTCGAATATTTTCTGGTTTCTTCGTGTGTTTTGTGTGTGTTTTGGGGCGTCTGTCACGAAACAAAGCCTAATTAACATGTAGTACACTCTTAATGACCACAACTCATAACCATAATTCATTGGAGAAAATTCAATTGGGCAAAGCTTAAGCACTGGCCTTTGCCCCGAGCGAGCAGCTCGGACGTGGCCTCGTTCGGGGACCGGCTCAAAGTGCCATAAATTAATTAAACCCATTTAACATGCATCATAAATTTATAAACAATACACCCAAAAGCTAATTAGCCGACACGAAAATTGCTACGTACGCAACAGCCAGGACCATGCGGAGAGCCCACGATTCTGACTCGCCTCTGACTGTGAGTCGGAGTCAGAGTGTAAGTGTCGGAGCGAAGACTTGCGTATTTCAGGGCGCCCAAGCGAGCCACAGGACAATGGACTAAATTGCGAGAAGGTGGTAAACCCATTGCACACAATCGTACAAGTCTACATTTGTTACACTCTTTCAGAGAGTACTCTGGCTTCTATGCAAAATATGTAGCATATGGAGATATATCTTGTCTTGAGCAGCATCTTTGACTGTTTTACTGTCTGACTGACTGACTGTCTATTTGTTGTCAGTTGTACAGTTGTTATATATGCTATATTAATTATATTTATTATAAATTCACCTGGCAAATATGTAATACACTCTTATGTTCCAATATTTTCTTAATAATAGATCACATTCTTATTCGAATTCATAAGTAAATGAAAAATAAATTATTGCGCATTACACGCACATATGTTCATTCCTCATTTATACAAGTCAAGTTATCCTCAAAATTAAAGATTTTAAATAAGTGCTTCCTTGACAACGATAATAACATAAAGTATTTTATTTCGTGTTCTATGAAATTCCATTTTCAACATTTGATCGCATCTGTGATAACTTTATTTATTTTTTATTTATTTTATTTTGTTTTATTTTATTTTATTTTAATTATTTATTTGGTATATATGTATGTCTTTTTTTATGATAAAGATTCTACATACTTAAAAATATGTTCTAATGTTACAAAATACGTTCGACGAATTTAGTGATATTCAATAATCCAATAATATTTATTTATTTAGTTAGCACTCAAGACAATAAAATTATTTAGTGAGATTAAAAAGCTTAAAATTTTCTTTGTTTTGTTTCTATTTATTTTCTATAATTTTGTCTAACATCATTTGCTTGTAGTTGGAATATATATCAAATATATGCAAAACCTGCTAATATTAAATGTCAATCATCTGTTAGATTAGTAATTTGCATATTAGAAAATACAAAATTATATCTAATAAATTAATGAAAATACAAATTTCACAATTAACGAATATGTCTGTAAATTAAATAATTATATTATAATAAATTTAGAATAAATTCAGTTACTCTAAATATCTTAATGGAACTGCAGAACTCAAACGTCTGTAGCTACCTCTCTCCAATTAATTTAGGCATTGATAGTCGAGTATTATGTAGCTGGTTCTTAATTCTCCTTCCACGCTTCGTAGTTATTTTGACTATTTTGGCTGTCACTTTGTTCTCTTGCAGCATAAATAAAAAGTGGAGTCAACATATTGTTTGCCTGACTAAGCGAAGAGTCTTATAATTCTGTAAATTACATAAAGAGAAATGATAAATATATTTAGAGCATAATTTAGGTTGTTTACTCAAACTCTGTCCTAGATATTCTCTGGTATTCCCTCTTTAGCCAATGAGTATATAGGGTATGTAAAATGAATCCGAACTCAAACCGACAGTCATGAATAATAAAGCGTCCGAGTTCGGCCTCTGTTGCAAATGTTAGTTACAGAACAAATGAAAACGCGTATTCCTGCAGCTGAAAGGCAATTGCTGTTGGCCAACTCAAGGCAACACTTTCTGGTCAGTGAATTCTAAGATTTATGCCGACACTTGATACGACTCAGCTGCGGGGTGAGATTTAGCTGGCAGTGAAGAGTGGAGCATAAGACTCAGCTGCTTGAGCTATGTGCAGTCTAAGCTAAAAGAAATTATTCTTTTGGCTGCCGTAGCTCATTATGAGTCGCCGTCGGAGCAGCTGCTTGTGGCATGCATTTGCGTGGACGCAGACATTAAAGCGCCACATATAAATGCATAACGACATCGGTGGCACTTCCTGGACGCAGACAGTGCTATTAACATAACCCAGCACAATCCGGAGTCGAGATGGGGCGAGGCGAGGCAGGAGCAGCCCTTTGCCTAGAAGCAAAAGCCGAAAAGCATTTTGAAACGCATAGCTGCTGTTGCTGGTTTTACCTTTTCTGGTGGGCGCTGTGAGGTCGTAAACATTGTTTTCTTTGGTTTACAATTGGATTTTATTATGCCAGCCGAAAGTTAGCTACCAGATTTGTTTATGATTATTATGTTGGCGGGCTTTTGGCTGTTTTGTATGTTTTTTTTTCTCGGCAGGGGCTGCCGTATCAGTCAAGTGAATCAAGGCAAAATACGTTAAGGACAGTCACTAGATAAACGAAATATGTGAGGGCTGAGAGATGTTGAAAAAAATTATAATATTTGTATGTATAATAATATAAACAAATTCAATTTATATATTTAATAGAAAGTAGTATTTAATATAAATAAAATATCTGTTTAGGGGAACTTTAGAAAGAATCAACAGTTGAAGAATAAAAGGATTTTATTTCCATAAAATAGTAAATAATGAAATAAATTTATAAATGTGTGCGATTATATTTAATTTAAATATATGCACGTATATAAATGAAATTCATGTTTAATTCTCTGCCCGTTTGTTCAAATGAATTCCAATTCTCTTGCCTTGATCTCCCTGTGAGAGATGGAACTGCGTGCACGTGTTGTGGCTCTGCAGCCCTGATCTTGAAGTTGCTGTTTTTTTCGGCACTATGGGTTAATTGCTTGGATGAACAACTAATTTGATGGCATTTCCAAAGGCCAGAAGAGAGCGTCAAACAGATAAAATTTATATGCATGCGAGGCGATGCATGTGTAACGGCATGGAGTTGGTTGCGTTTCTGTCCCCATCACGTAGAGCTCATACTCGACCTATCATCGGCTACGCCGGGAAGATAAAACGCGGCATGGCGCTCATTGTTGGGGTACACAGAGAGAGAGAGGAAGGAGAGAGAGAGAGAGAGAGAGAGAGAGAGAGAGAGAGAGAGGAGAGAGAGACAGGGAAGGAGAGCAAGAGAGATAAAGAGAGAGATAGCAAATACATATATTCAAATTTATGCGCTGTGGGCGTCTGTTGGAGTTTGGCTCACCGTCAGATAGTGTAGGCAAATGAGTGTGGGTGTGTTGTGTGTGTGTGTGTGCGTGTGTGCGTGTGTGAGTGTGTGTGCGTTTGGTGTGGGTTGCCTTTTGTGCAGTCAACGATTTTCATGCTTGAGCGATTGCCACAACGGCCTGAGGGGACACGCCACGAGGAGCAGAGCAACGGAAACAGATCCGGGGGCGGGTAAAGGGGCGGGCCTGTGACTGAAGCAGGCGGCATAATTAGTTTGAAACGGAAGCTAATTTATGTTTTGGCAGTTATGTTTAAATTAATGTTACAAAAATTAAATGCTCATAAATAAAACAAAATTTATGGCCGCTGCTGCTGCTCGTTCGCTGGCTTGCTTAAGCGACAGCCGCAGATCCTTGCAGACGTGGTGGGTGCCCTAGCCGGCGAAGGCATTTAACTACACCGAAATGGTAAAATTTCTTTATCACACATAAAGCAATTTGTTCTGATGGGGCCCAGCACGCCGGCCAAACAAATTCCAACAACGTGTTTAGGGTCCATTAAGGCGACTCCAGCCAGCTAGGCACTTAAACAATTTCTCCGAGCGAAGGCGGCGAGTGTTCAGGTAGCATATATTTATGTGTTTGCCAGACAATTTATGGCCTGTGTCAATGACATGAGCAGACCTTATGTATAATACTAGACGAGCAATCTAGACTAAAATTATAGACGTGTATATATAGCAATGGACTGGTTCATCAGCTGATGAGAATATTTGGGGAGGGGTTTTGCTGTTATGTCAAAATATTTGAGAATATTTTTACTCAATTTACAAATCGACAAATTCAATAATTCTTGAATTCCTAAAAGTTATTTGGAAGACCTTTCAATTGTGAATAAATAAAATTGTTTGTTTATAAAAAACAAATAATAATAATATTTTGATAATTTAAAAAAATAAAAAATATTTTTTAAATAGGAAAAAATTTTCAAAATTAATAATATAAATAATATCACTTTTAAAGAAGAAAAAATACAGAAAATATATTTTTATATTTTAAACTATAATTTTTTTTATAAACTACAAATTCACTCATTCTATGCATATCTGTTTGTCAGTTAGTGAAAGCTTTTGAATATATTGATTGGCTATTCCACATAAGAAAGTTTTCAAAAGCTCGATACACTTTTACAGCTATAAGTACTCTAGTTTGGTCTGACGTTAAAAAAAAATAAGTACAAACAATAAAGGACGACAATGATATCAAAGTTATTGTCTATAATTCCAAAGTAAACGTATCCCGATGAATGGTAATCAAAATGGGCTTATGCAAGATTGTTGAATTAGAAAAATCAACAAAACCAAGGGAAAAAATGGAACTGATCAGAATTACAAAAGGAAAAAGAATTAGTATATATATTCTATAATGTAAACACAATAAACTGAATATTTAAAACCTTTCTCTTTGGTAACCATTAAAATGGAAATTTTTTTTTTTTAAGTTGTTTTTTAATATAACTTGAAAACAATAAGAGCTTAAAAATTGTATTATAGTTCTGAAAATGAGCTGATTATGCTTTCGAATGTTTTTTAGTCCTTCTATCAATTAATATTAAAATTAAACAATCATTTCTCTTATTGACATAAATTTCTATAGTTATCAATTAAATGGCGAATAAATATTATTGAGAAGTTAAATAGATCTAAAATCCAGGATTAGCAATAGTTCTTAATTATTCATGTACCAACTCTGTATAGATCTTAGTACGTTTTTCTACATACTATTATCTGTTACATATAATTCAGTTAAGCAGCTTATATACATTTACATATATGTACATTCAGCTGCTTTTGCCTGCTACAGCAATATTTCACAATGTTAAAGTTGTGAATTAAGTCAGCTGGAAACGGACCGAAAATATTTGTTCTGTCAAAAATGAGACTGGGAAATACATTTGTGCAATATATAAATTCACCCTGTTGGAAATTTGGATATTATTGTTACAAATTTTCGTGGCTATAAAAATGTGTGGGCATGGAAAACCTTTCAAATTTGCAGTGCAATATGTCAGTTTCAACAACGTTTGCCAACTGTGTTCAGAACAGTCACACACACACAACACACACAAGCAGAGCAAATGAATGAAAAATGAATTTAATTGCCCTATGTTGAGTGTCAACATTTTTGAAATGGGTTCGCATATGGATCAGACAAAGGACGACGGACAGCCGCACGGACTGCCAAAATAAAAAACGTGCCGGAGAGCAACATTTTGGCAACATTTTTATGACAGCAACAGCAGTAAAACTTTGACCTCTGTCGGCGCAGTTCACATGCTTGGGTGGTGGTGGTGGTGCAGGAGGGGCAGACCTTTGCTGACCCACATCAGAACCGAAATCATGCATACGCATGTCGAGAGCTGTGGAGCCCCCGCCTGTGCTCTGGATCGAACTACTCTTACATTCGGCCAGTTCGGTTGGTTATTCGCATTGTTTGTCGGTGGGCATCAAAGCAAATTTTGCTCACTTTGCCTGTCTCACTCGACTGGCTGGCTGGCTGGCTGTCTGTCAGTCGACAAATCTCTTTCCTCTCTTTCGGCGCTTGCCTTTTTGGAATTGGGGCTGGGATTCGGTATTCGGCATTCAGCCTTCAGCTTTTAGCCATCAGACTTGGTCTTCGGTCTTGGCTTGCTGTCTCTGGCATCAGCATCAGCAACAGCAACAGCCGCAGCAACTGCCGCAGCAGCAGCAGCAGCAACAACCGCAAAGAGCAACATAATGAAAAGTGTTTGGTCATTTATTGTTTAAATGTCTGACAGCATGTTGACAGCCAAATGCCAAAGTAAGTTGTCAGACAGAAACAGCAACAGCAACAGACACAGCATCAGCATCAGCATCGGAATCAGAATCAGAAACGAGACCACGATGGCGTCTGCTGCTGGCATTCAACCAACTTTGCAGTTGTAGTTGAAGTGGGATGTGGGGATGGCTCTTTGGGCATTGGGCTAAGAGTCCTGGCCAACTCTTTCCCACTCGTCAACTGGGGACATTTGCTTTGATGTTATTTGATTGAGTTTTGATTTGAGCCAAGTTAGGCCTGCAATGCCTTCAAAGCTGAACAGGAAAAAATACATAGTTTAACGATTTATTGCATTCGTTTTTCATTCATTTTCGCACAGAATTCGTAATATGTTTGCAGATTAGAAACATTTTAAATCAGTTTTTGTGACCAAAATTCCATTTAATTAGTAAAAATATGTTTAGCCTAAAAAAATATTAAACTGAGCAGAATTTCATTCAATAATTTCCGATTTATTTATATATTTAATATTAGTTTTATCATATTTCACGAAGTCTATCAAGATATATTTTAAATATATATTATACATTAATACTAAATAATAAATAAATAAATGTAATAGACTTTATTTAATAGCACAAATTGTTCGATTTGTATTCATTTCTGTAAATAAATTAAAACTTTCTCGCATGCAAAACCCACATATGAACAAAATCATATCAGAATCTGATAATCAGATTAAATGTTTTATGAGTTTGTAAGTCTAAGAATTCACAGCCAGATTAATTCGATTTATTGGATTACATGGATTACTAATAGGTTGTTATTAATTCAAATATAACATTTAAATATAAATTTTATAAATAATGTAATAATATAAAATATATAATAAATATAAAAGTTGATGTCTCAATTTGATTTTTTTGACATTTTGCTGACTGCATTGAAAATCATAGAAACATAAATTCCAAAATAAGGAAGAAAGATGATAGAAAGATATATGTCACTGAAATACTTCAAAATTTTGTTCCCATGTCAACAGACACACAGGAATTATAATCAAGGAGGGTGACATATTAAAGAGAGAGCGAGGGGTAAAGGGCGAACAAACGGAGCGAAAAGCAATTGTCGAATGACAATTGTAAATTGTTTAAATAAAATTTATGAGTGCCCAAATGTGTCGCCATATAATTTCATGCACTTTAACATAAAATTTATCACAATTTGTGTGCACATGTTTCTTTGGGGTTTGCCATCCACGCCCCGCCACTTTAATAGTTTATATGCCACGCTGACAACTGCAATACTCTGCCAAAGGGATGTGAGTACACAGCTGAAGCTTGTAACAGAATAATATAGATATGGAATTAAGATGGTATTGAGTTTATTTATGTATAACTATAAATCGATCTCAGCACTCTCCTTCATTCCCTACATTTTCTAAATGCATTTGAAAGATATTTCATAGATCAAACTCGATCTGACTGAAGTAGCATATGAATATTCAGATAAGGTTGATTATTCCGAAAATATCTTTTAGCTAAATTCAAAGTAAGAATCGACATAAGAACACTATAATATGTATAAGAATATAAAATAAAATTTATAAAAAACATTCCTAAGGGAAAAAATTCTATTAATAAAATAATAAAAAATAAATCCCATTAACATTAATTTTTGCTTTTTATTTTTGTATCTGATCTATTTTTGTATTCTGAATAGAAATCCTTTATATATATTTTCTATTTATTTGATCTACTTAAATACTTTAAAATAATATATATTCCATTTTCATTTTTCTACTCTTATATAAATATACTCAAGTCTCTCTTTTACAATCAATTTTATGCAATAAGTTTTTTATGCATTACGCAAAGCCTTTAGATTTTTGTAGGGCATTGAAAAGTCGTTTTGTTTCCTTAAAATTTTTGCTTTGATTTTGTATTCTTTATTTATATGTACGTATATGTATCTCGTATGTGTATGCTGGCGAAATAACAGTAATTGAAATTTATTGCACAATTTATAGCTGGCGTATAGAGTAGCAGGCGGGGTCTGGTCTGGCAGGGGATCGCAGCTCGACGGACTTCAGTGTTTCATTCGCTTCGGTTCGCTGAGCTCCGTTCATTGGTTCATTCGCTCAGTCGCTCAATCGTTCAGTTCTTTGGCATTGTTGTGCTCGCTCGTTCACAGTGCGACATATTGAAATTGATGTCAATTTAAAAAGCAAAGTTGTCGTGTCAATCATAAAACTCCACTATCGCTCAACAAACGCGAGGGTAGAGGAGGAGCAGTGGGTGGGCATGGCAGCGGGGGGCGGGCGGACACTTAACAACTCAATTCGAAAGCGTTTTTACGCGTGTGTTCGTCTTAAAGGCCCCCTCTTCCGCCACCCGATTCACCTGCTCCACTCGCTGTATCGCAACAGCAGCACCCCCACAATTTGCTATGCCTCAAAATTTGATTGCCGGCAATCAGACGCGCTTGATGATCATCATCAAAACATGCCACTTGTGTTTTGTGCGCTAATCGTCTCTAAATCGAGTTGACTACACGCACACAGAGAGGGAGAAAAAAAAGGGGGAGAGAGAGAGACAGAGACAGCTGTCTGAAATGCCTCATGCTCAGCACTTAAGTGCTACGGGACTTTTGAGTGGCAGCAATGCTGTTGTAGGCGCTCTCGGCTCTTCTAGCGATTTGTAGTGCCCTGCAGCCCCGCATGCGGGCGCGGTTGGGGCCGATGGCAGTAACAGCGTTACCTGAATGCCCAGCGAAAAGACACTCTTAGAGATGAAAGAGCTAGCGCCCAAGCAGTAGCCCCTCTAATGCGTATAGCTCCACAGTCTGTCGAAATATAATAGGAATCATAATATTGAAATTAATTGCTTAGCTTTCAAGCAATACACATCGATCTGGATCAGAGAAGCACTGGACAGAGGTGATTATATAAAGAATAAAAAATATATATTTAAGCATTTTCGCCGAATATAATTGAAATATTTGTAAGATTTTATTAAATTAAATATTATTAAATAAATAAATTTATTCAATTGATCTCTGTAGTATTAAAAGTGTAACAATAATATTGAAATTTATTGTAAAACTTTCCCTATAGAATGTAGAAAGTATTTGAAGGGGTTTCAGTACTCTAAAGAGTTCTAGTTCGGTCTGCAAATTGTAAATTATCAAAACTCATATAATATGAAGAAGAAAAACTCTTCTATAAAAATATAAATTTTTTTTTTTTCCGAAAAGGCATACAATATCAAATCACCCCATAATTGAATTCAATGCTCATCTATAAATCTTTTATCGCCATTAGAATCTGAATAGAGAGTAATCAAAATGAATGGTATCACAGTAGCATTTGAATGAGTGAATCAGACAAGAGCTGAATGGAGGAGATCTTATAAGCCGTGCGCGCGCCTGTGTAGCGCATTGTGGAAACAAATCTCAATTAAAACTGTCACAGTCACTCAAAACAAACTGTCAACTTTATTATTAATTAAATGTCAGATTATAGTCGGTACACAGGGGCTTGTGTGCAGCGTCGAGGGGAGCGTGTAAATCCAGTTTGCCGTCAAAGACGTCGCACACTCCTTTGAAGCGAACGCCAACTCACGAACACAGCTACAGCAACAGCAACAGCAACAGCTACAGATGATTTTTTTAATTCAGATACAGATACCATTTACAGATACAGATAGAGAAACCGAATCTGACAAGCATTTCAAAGAGCTTTTTATGTACACGCACTCTCTCATAGAGACAGACTCCGACAATCTCCAGTTCAGTGGGCTGGAAATGCTGGCGGATTAGAGCATGCATTAAGTGTAATCGCAATGAATTTTTAAAGATGATTAGTCAATCGTCAGTCGAGCTCCACAGCACGTAATCGCCAATGCCAGAGAGATTTCGATAAGACGAAAATTCGCAACGACACTTAATTTGGTATTTAGTGCGGCTTTTGAGCACATCTAACATTTACTATGACTTATCGCGCCTCTGCCACATGTCCACTCTAATCCAATCCACTTCAAGCCAAATTTGTGTGTGTGTGTATGTGTGTGTGGCATTAGACTCTGCTAATGGCACTCAAACAAGATTTGATCAATCACACTTTGACAACCGCAATAATAGATTTCTATTTGCGTGACCATTGTCCATTAGAAGCGCAAAAAAATACGCTGAGAACTATATGCATACAAATGAGAAAATCAAAAATCTATTAATCATCAAGTCAGCATTCAATGTACGACGTTTGATAAATAGTTCCATTCTATCTAAGCTGTTATTAAACTTCAAAGACGAAAATATTTCGCAGCTGTTAATGAACAATTGCAAAATTCTTATTTAATTTGTAAATATGTCAAAATATGTATTTCATATCTTATATACATAAGTTCATAATATACTAATAATGATGGTCAATCTTAGAAAAATGCTACTAAATATAGCGGAGATTATATTAAAATTAATTCACAACTCTTTACACCTTAAAATCTATTTTTTAATTTAAATACAAAATTGTTATTCAGTTTATGTATAATTTGTATTCAGAATAAAATCAATTTTTTATTCGTCTTCAGTAACTCAAAGATATTTAATCATGCCTCAAAGTTTAGAGAATATTGAAGAAACTGATCAATCTTTAATTTCTTGCGTCAGTTGAATAGTGTAATAAATTTTCGAATTGGAATTCAATTCAAGCTTAAACATTATTTTTAATTAAAATAATTTATTGACAATATTCAATATTTATATGTGATTTTTATTCAGTTTTTATATTGCAGTTTTGAAACATATTTGTGTAATTTTAAGACACATTTTATAATGAAAGCTGAAGAATCAAACCCACGAAACGATTAATAATCATGTTGAGGCCAATGGTCTATTAAAATACTATATTGAACTCAAAGTTTATAATATCGTAATATAAGTTTAATAATTTGTGTAAGCAATTAAGAGTTGTGGATACGTGTTGAAGCCCAATGAACCATTAAAACGATCTTGATTAAGATACGAATTCAGTCAAGATCGCAGAAGGTATACGAAAATATAGGTATTATCCATCCATTGTCCATCGTTTTGCTATATACAAAAATTTTTCTGATGTTTTTCCCCCTTTGGTCATTCTCAAAGACTTAAGAGAAGTATTTGAGTTTTATTTAATATATCTCTTGCTTTTGAAATTTCTTGTAATTTTGCAATTATTATTATTGGAAGAGCTCGAAGTCCGAAAATACAGTCATTACTCAATTACTTAATATATCTCAAATATATTATAAATCTTCGTAATATACAAAAGACTCATTACTTTACGAAGATTTAACAAAAATATATTCAAAGTCTATTTCTGCCTTTAAGTCTAATGATCCTCTTAGACTCAAGATCAAGTTGAAATCCATTAGAATGGTTTATAAATTTATGTTAACCCTGCAGTCATTATTTATATGTATTTGCTACACTCGTTCATTTGGCTGTCATTATTTATCGAGACCCTAGACACATTGCCATAAGACAAAAAATATATTTACAAACAATTAGTAGATGTATCCGTGGGCCCAAGTCCGGCAATCGATTTATGATCCGCTGGCAATTGAGGCGAACAACACCTTTAAGCTGCATCGTTTTGTGTGACATTCATCTCAGTCAATTCCCTACGTAAGACACATTGGGGCAAAAACGATGGGGCCGGCTACAAATCAATTGCCAGGTTGACAACTTAACAGTCTAATCGAAGCCAACAAAATGGTTGCCGCTGTGAGCGAGACCCTGGCTGTGAGCTGAAGTCGGCCCAGTCTGTCCGTTCCGCCGTCTGGTAACGCCAACTCAATTGACCAGCAGCTGTCCACATAAAGTCCAAATACAGTCCACTGGCTGTTGGCTGGTTGGCTAGTGGCTAGTGGCTATGGCCGATGGACAGTGGCTCCCCGCCCTTGCCAGAGTCGAGTCGAGTTGGAGTTTCGAAATTCGTCATATTGCAAGCGCACGCAGGCGCAGCGTAAATGTTAAAAATTATAGTTAAACTCATAAATTACGAGCATAGTCAGCCGTTGAAACCCGTTGCTGTTGTTGTTGTTGTTCTTGTTGTTGTTCTCGTTGCGATCGTTGGGGCCCTGACAGCAGCTCTCTGGTCTTTTAGAGCAATTTAAAGGCGGTTCGTACTCAATAAACCAAATTCCACACATAATTAATCGATGCCAATGCCGATGCCAAGCCGGAGCCAGAGCCAGAGCCAGAGCCAGAGTCGAAGTTGGAGTTGGAGTCGAAAGCCGGCTGCAAAGTCGTCACGCCGTTTGTGCTTTTACAATATTTTGTTTTGACTTTGAATGTGGGCTTGAGTGAGTTGGTTCCAGTGTGGCTGAGGCGAGGTGTGCGAGAGGCGAAACTTTTTAATAGTCGCGCCATAATCGTAAATCTTTTGTGTCCGACGCAGTGCAACGACATGGCAGCTGCCGGGCCATTCGGCCACAGTTGGGTCCACCAGTTGGGGCAGGCAGCTGAGGCAGCTGGGGCAGCTTGGGCAACTGAGGCAGCAGCGGCACTTGCAAAGGATTTCGAGTCTACCTCTCTACAAATCGAGCAAATGTTCACAGCTTAATTTATCGCTCAAGAACATTACATGCCAGCACACACAACGACCATAAAACGGATGCTATCACATTAACTGCTCTATGTTAACTCGACTTCAGCATTAGTTTCCACCTTATTTTGGCCAAGTCACCGTACTATAAGCCCGATAAGTATGATTCTACACTTGGCCAGTCCCTACCCTAAAAGGTTAATCATAAATTGAAAATACAAATTAATCAATTGACTTTTTGTATAGAATATAAAACTCCTTATGCCAGCATCATATATAATTTATATATAATAATTTACGAACTGAAGTAAGTAAGAAGGCTCTAATCGAGGCGACTCGACTTCGAGATACTCTGAATCCTGCATAAGAAGCCCATAGTTTCAATGGGTCTCAGTGTATTATGAAGAATAACTTGAAAAGATTTATTATAGTTACTAATGAGACGACTGTATTTTGAAATTAACTATGATGTATTCGAAATAAAAATACTCTTTATTTGTTATTTGATACATCAAATTGGACATATCTTTCGACTTACTGCAAAATTATGTGTAACTTTAGAAGTTCTATTACTATAAAATTTAATTAGCAGAAGAAATCTAGCCTCATTTTATAGCTAATGCTGATAACGAATATATTATCTACGTATTATAAGTTTAGAAAATAATTTCCGATGTATACTATTAAAGTTTTATTTCACCTTCTTGCTGTAGACAATTCGCTTGCTTGTCTGGTTAAGATCTCAATAATTATAAATTGATGTGCTCAGCTATAAAGAAGAAAAATTTGCAAAAATAAAAGATATTAGAAATCAAATATAAGACTTCAGTATCTTGATAATTATAAATAGAATTTGAATACATTCTGTCTGAGCCATTGGATTATATTATGCATTCATGTTATCAGTCCTTCAGCTGCTAGTTTAGCTGGTAGCTTTTAAAAACAAGAGACAAATATTAGTTCACAGTCGTCAGTAATTCAGTAAATTCGTCACTGATTCAAGAACATTTATCATAATGTTTAAAGCCATAGATGATATTTCATCAATGATTTAAGATCAGTTATACCACTGGACTTTTAAGAAGGAAACAGAGCAACCCTCAAAACACAAATACGAAGTTATAAAATATTCCCTATTAAAAGGCAAATTAATAATGTATTTTATTTAAGAAATGACATAATCCACTCATAAATACAATTTGACCTCAATTTCCTTTACAAATAAATAAAAAATATTGATCTTTTATTTATTGCAATAAATTTGAGTAAAGCTTAACAGCAAAATTACATTGATTTTCATATAAAAGCTCGTAATAATCAAGTCTCAATTCTGCAAATGAATCAGCGAACGCGCTTAACCATTTACAAAGTAAGTTGTCGGTTTGCGTTTTAAGTGGCTTTAACAAGTTGGCCATAAAGCATGTAACTAGCCCATAACAAACGCCTGGCTAAAGCCTCGTTCTGTTGGCTGTGCGCTGAGCGCGCATTATTCAAATGTCCATCCAAGTATCTGTAAGTGTAGCTGTAGCTATAGCTCTAGCTGTCGTAGTGGTAGTAGTGCTCGTAGCAAGTCTGCAAAAGCAAAGGCAAGAGCAAGACATGAGCAGAAAGAGATACGACAATGAATACGACAACGACATTGTGGAGAACTGTCAGTTGGAGCTGACATACAAACTGACAGCTTGAAATTGAGGTTTTCTCCACGCTGACAGCGTAACACGTCAACTTAAGGAGGCATAAGGCCGAGTGCCTGTCTAGATACAAATAGACAGGCCAAGTCGGGCTGGGACGGACTGGAACTGGCACTGGCACTGGAACTGAGTGGAGTGAAGTGTGCTGGCCAAGTCGGCCAACGTAAAAAGATAGTTGAATGCAGCCAGAGGAGCCTACGGCCCGGCAGACAACTAGACAACTGGAGAGCATCAGACAGCAGCAGCCGCAGCCGCAGCCGCAGACAGGGCAGGCAATTTGACAGCTTAAACACACGAGCATGTCAAAATGATATGATCGCTAGCTGAGCTCAAGCACCGCACCGATACAAAGCCAGGCACGAATGCGAGTAGCTAAGCAGGGTAGAGTATATACATGAATATATATCTATATATTTGTGTGTGTATATGTGAAGTTTTGGATACAAATATTATACCATAATCAAAGGCAAACTTCAAGTGTTGCATCTGCTTCGAGTAGCAACAAATCAGCAAACACTTCACTCGAGATGCCACCACTGCCTCTCTCTCTCTCACTCACTCACTCTCTCTTTGCTCTCTCACTCGCACAGCAGCTACACATGCTGTCAGCGTTGTTGAGGACCGGAATCAGACTGGCTCTGGGCTCGGATCTGGCTCTGGCTGTGTGCTCTTACTCTGGGTCTTGGGTTGGGTCTGTGGCTGTGGCTGTGGCTGTGCTTTGGTCTCGAGTTTATCTCGGCCTTTCAGTTAGTTGTTCAGCATGCGTGTTGCTTTTCATGTTTACATTAATAAAAGTCAAAGGTTCTCGAGACTGACATATTGTAATTTATGTTCAGTGACAGCTTTATATCGGCGCATGCGAATTTTAATCACTTGTTATTTTGCATAAATGAGTTGCTCCAACGAATGACTTACAGCCATACAGAGAGAGAGAGGAGATAGAGAAAGAGAGTTGAGTCTGAGGAGAGAGATAGTATGATTCTGTTTACATACATCTTAACATAATTATGCTCTTTCCTTATTTTATAATTAGTTTCGCAAATAGCTTAAGCAGATTCAAATTAAGATGCTAACGAACTAAAGAAATTTTAATTTGAAATTGAAATTAATTTAATAATTTCTAGACATATTTGAGCCTCAAATTAATCGTGAATTACTTGCTGAAATTCGTCAAATTGAAATATAGAAAATTATACTAAAATCAAAGTCAGTTTAAAAGCTGCTATCTGAACATAAATAGTCAAGTTTAAATAAATTTGAATCTGCCTCATATCGCTAAAGGTCTATATATGTCGCCTCTATTGTGACGTGCGCTTGATGAGGTCAGTTGAAAATGATGTCGACTCGAATTGTGTATCAAATTGAAAATGCATTTCAAGTTCCCACTTAGAATGGGGGCCTGTTGTCAGTTTTATGTCAAAATAAATGAAGCTAAATGACAGTTTAATCAAGGCGTCAGCCATGTCAGAGCAATCGTCAGTCAACAACAGCAACAGCAACAACAATTGCGACCGAATCGTGTAATATTGTGGCGAACAATGCGAATTGCTCATCGCACATAAATATGCTCGTTCGCTAAGTAAAACGAGTATATACAGTAGTGTATAAAGCGACTTTAAGTTGTGCGTATTCTATATATGTCTTAATACGAACTACCTTATGATTTGTTAATTTTGTATATAAACAAAATCATCATATCTTTTGTAAATATTAAACATATTTATAAATGAATAGTTTTCTATAAAAGCCCTATTATTTATGGGTTCCTTGTCAAGTATCTTGCCCTATCTATATATTGAACTCCGCTAAAATTAAGCCTTGTCAACTTCCGTAAGGCAAATTACATACATACATATATATTTTAAAATATACAAATATATATGTATATATGAAATGTCTATAATAGTTATAAAGCGACCTCACGCTTACAGAAATTATCTACTCTATGAATGATCGGTACTAATGATCGTTCCATCGATAAACTTAACAGCTTTAATGTTCATATAAAAACGTTATAATTTCTTAAATATTTTACATTTTTATTTAGAGTTTCTATTCAATAAATAATAAGATCCATAACAGAAACTGAAATAAAATTAGATAATTTTCCATAACAAATAAATTACTGAATTATAAATTTATGTAATACATTTAAATATTCGTTGATTCAATGCAAATTTTTATTGTATCTTGATCAGCGAACTTTGTCGGGATGTAATAATATATGTTTACTGAATCAACGAACTTTGTAGAGACTGTAATTAATTATGGCTACTATGTCATGGAGGAGCTATCTAATACCGCCATCCAATAACTAGTTTACACTAATGTATAATAATAATATAACATAACATAATATATACATATGTATCTAAAAACATATGCAAGAGATATAAAGATATATCAACAGCTAAACAAAGTCCTCTGATCTATTGCATAGATATTATTGATGACTTGAATCAATTTAGCTGTGAGCGAGCATTATATAGTCAGTTTCAATCGATTGCATTGCTCTTACTTGTTTTCTGTTGGCTTGTCATCCTCAGCGAACGCAACTTGCAAATTGTGAACTGTGAATTGTCAGTTGGTCGCGTTTGTCTGTTTGTCTGTCTGTCTGTCCGTCTATCCGTCTGTCTGGCTGTCTGTCTCTCTGTCTGTCTTTCGTAAGTGCATTTGCATTTGTGGGCGGGGCGGATGCGGGGGCTGGTAGTGCAAATGTTTTTGACACTTGACAGGCAAAATGCACTGACAACTATAAAAATGAACAATGCGAGCTCTTTGGCAAGGGCACATGCGAGTGTTGGTCTTGTAACGGGTGACTGGTAACGGGTAACAAGTGACTGGGAACGGGAACGGGAACGGGAACGGGAAAGGGGATTGGGAACGTGCTGCTGCTGCTGCTGCTGTTGCTGCTCGTGCACTGTTTGTTGTGGCTTACCAAAATAGAAACTAAATAAATCTTGCGCCGCGGTCTTGTGGCTCGTCATCGTGCGCGTCGTCCCAGAACTTGTTTACAAATGAATTTAATTGATCAATCAAAGCGAGTGAAGATCAAAAAACAAGATCAAAGCAATGCGAACCAAACAGACAAATGCGGTACAAGCAAACGACAAGAGCGGAACACGCAACCAATCATCAGCGGGGGCAACGCACAATCATTAGAAATGCTCTCCAGTTCTCCTAGCTCATTCACTCACTCACTCAATCAGTCACTCATTGAGTCACTCACTCAGTCAGCCACGCACTCCACTTCAATGGGAAGATTCATTGCATTGGGCTGCATTCACTATTCGCCTCATCGCATTGTTGTCTCTGCCTTGTTTTGATCGGTATCAATCAGTGAACTCTGATTGTTGTAAATGTAATTAATCAATAACATAAACATTTACACAGCTCACGCCATGCCCCATGCCCCAACACTTGCCAACTTAATCTGCCGCGTTTGTTGTCGAGTCGGGTTTCTGAGCTTCAACTGGAGCTGGAGATGGAGCTGGAGGGATATCCGAAGCTTGTAGCTTGACTGTATTTAATCTGCTATTATTTACAACTAATTGTATAAGTGCTCAATTCAGAAATGCTGAGCTAAATCAATGCATGAATGTACATAAATACACAAGTACATACAATATGTAAGTCATAGAAATCATGCTACCACTTAATTCAATGCAATGAATTGTCAAATAATTGGGATCAAATTGAACATTTTATTAAATCAAGTATTATTTATATTTCAACATATTCAATATTAGAATACCCATATGCAAATAATAACAACATTAGTATTAATATAGTATTTTTCTTATAAGTATATCTGGTCATACTGTTCATAATCTTCTTGATTCTTTTTTAATTCTCATAAAACAGCGTAAGCAAGTGGTGTGGTGCTGCAAAATATAAAATCGTGAAAATAAATTTGAATCACAATATAAAATATAAAACCTTATTAGTGTGTTTCATTAAACATATTTATCTAGTTTTCCAACATTCAAAGTAGAATGCCTCTATGTATATGAAGAATAAGCTCTAGTTGAGACTGCTCGACTACGAAATCCCCTGAACGCTTTTCCGAAAGAATAATATTCCACCCACCAAACATTTTCGATCATATTCGAGTCTTTGTTGAGTCCTCTTTCTTATAAAAAAATAGGCGTAAATGAGCTCACTTTCCAGTCCCTAGCCGCGACTCTTCTTGATCTGTCGCTTATGACGATTTTTATGCCATTGAAAATGGCAAATCAAGGTATAATGGTCAATCAGCCCGCCTAGGAATACGTCTCAACCTTCACTAAACAATTTAAATCAACTCAACTTTACAAACACTCACCCAGTATACAAGTTGCAACCATTTTCACTATACCATCCAAATGTTATCTATCAGCCTGCACTCAACACGTTAACCGGTCTGATACGACGACGCCGTCTCGGCAGGCATACCAAACACCTCCAATATAAAATTTCAAACAGTCCGGCCAATCAACATAACTCAACCTCTACAAACCTTAAGAAACAATAACACTACGCCACTAAATTCGCACATTCAACGGAAAGCATATGCAAATCAACAAAAAGAAATCTTGTGCGAATCTGCACAACGCTAACTCTACTTGTCGAAATACAACGCTTAATACTGCCAGAGATCCCTAAAACTCCTACAGGCCACTAAACTACAGCAAGTACCAGATCTACCTGACGATGAACAGCAGCTAATCAGCCAAACGTCGAGCGAGAGATGGATGACGCAGTTCAATCCAAACAGCAGCTACTCCTTTCACAGCAACAAAAAGACGCCAATCAACATGCCTAAGAACACCAATCTTACTAACTTCATAATAATACAATATAACTCTTTAATCAGCCCACATAGCAATACAATACATAATCTCTAACTAAACAATCTACTGCATTTAACTCTACAAACCTTCACAATCGCCAACTTCTTTGTAGATGAATCTGCAAAACAAATAATATTTATCAACCAGCCAATTAACACATACTTGTGTACTACTTATCCTGGACCTCAACACTCATCCTGGAAATTGCACTTCACTGCTCAAATAGTATCTACTGGCGCACTTACTGGACTGCCAGCCTGGAACAATGATGAGACGTCTTATAAACTTCACTGTTGCTCTGGATAGATGAACCTGTAATCATGCTACATATCCTCAACTGTCACCAAACACATTACTGTGAATCATACTCACCTGGACACAATCTGCTCAACGCCACTCTGTACACTCACTGGAATACATGCTCACTCACAAATCCAATCCGCTCCATACACATGTGTGCTCAACTGACCAATGTTACCTCGCTGTTCCTGGCATCCAAAAGGAGCTACAGTCAGCCTGGAAGTGACACACTTACCCTATACACTAAACTGCATGCTGCCAATAAATATGTATTACTCACCTGCTATAGTTGCTATAGTAAAAGCCAAATCACCTCTCTGCCGTCTTATAGTCAGTCTGGCCAGCCACCATCAAATCACTACGCGCCTTCTCATCCTATATGGAAGCGCCAACAACACTTATGTTCCAGCAATGACACACCTGCACCACATATTTACAAATGCAGATGTCAATTAACACATGCGTTCTACACAGGCACCTCTGCACAATATACTTCATTCATCATAATAGCCAATAAACACACATTGTGTATCTCCTATTTACCATCAACAACATCAGCTGACACTCTACGTATCCTATTGGAATGTGCTGCCATCTAAATTGCCTCTATACCTGGTGTTTTGTCCTACGATATCACCTGAAAACGGAAACAACTGTCATACATTATATCTTCACCAAGTACTCATAAGCTACTCACCTGGATCCCATATCGGAGGCGGCTTACGGTCCGTTTCCGAACCACTCGAAGGCCACCAACCAGCTACTGTATTCGCACAATCCATCCGCGGCCTGCTGCTAAGTTTTCTGCTGCTCCTGGACAGATGCACCTAAACACTTACCTGTTACTCAAACCTGCCTTTGCCTGAGTCACTCGGCTCTTCTGGATATGCTGCCAAGCCGGATTCAAAACTCCCAATAAGAACTCACCTTCACATCCTTGCCACACACGATGCACATCAGATACCACATCAACCTGAAAATAATTCTAATAATATATAAATCACTCACAATTTTTAATAATACATAAATCACTCACAATTTTTTCTTTGCCATTCACACAAAATCAATCATAACATAATTGCTAGCAGACTCATTTGAGTACTTAACATTTTCACTCAATTCCATATCGCTCAACTCTTGTCAATCAACATTCAAATATCATGTAACTAATTATTAAGATCACACATCATCATTATATATATTCTTACGTAGCTTTAAGTCTCCACTCCTATTTACATATGTTGCTTCCCAGTAATGAGTTAAATAAAATTAGGCGAGCGACAGACTATTTCAGTCGACAGCGAACCCTCATAGTGCCCATTGGTGCACACAATTTAAAAAAAAAGCTGCAAAATATAAAATCGTGAAAATAAATTTGAATCACAATATAAAATATAAAACCATTATTAGTGTGTTTCATTAAACATATTTATCTAGTTTTCCAACATTCAAAGTAGAATGCCTACATGTATATGAAGAATAAGCTCTAGTTGAGACTGCTCGACTACGAAATCCCCTGAACTCTTTTCCGAACGAATAGTATTCCAAGACCCACCAAACATTTTCGATCATATTCGAGTCTTTGTTGAGTCCTCTTTCTGATTAAAAATAATTGGCATAAATGAGCTCAGTTTCCAGTCCCTAGTCGCGACTCTTCTTGATCTGTCGCTTATGACTCTTTTTATGCCCTGAGCCCATTGAAAATGGCAATTCAAGGTATAATGGTTTTCTTAAAAGTAGGATTGCTGAAAATATATCAAAATATCGATATATATATATTTTTTACAATATATTTATATCGGGATATTTTTTACGCAAATATCGAATATTTTTTTGCGATGTATTTGTTATATTTGATATATTTGCAAATTACTATTGATATTAATTGTCTCATAATGGTGAAAACGCCTTATTCTGATTTTAAAAATGACATCTGACATCAAATATGGCATCGCATATTAAAAACAAGCATTTTCGACAGATTCCAGAGGACAAAAATTTAGATGACCAAGGTGATAGTTTCGAAAACGATCAGAATAGGTCAATTCGAAAGTACACGGTGCGAAAAAGAGCGAACTTGAAATGTACCACAGTTTGCCACAAACCTCATTGGGAAAGCAATCCAATAATTTTTTGGAATTCTCTACAAGGGGACTATGCCAGTACTTTCAAAGATAGCATTACGATGCCTAACTACCCCAGGCAGCTCAGTGCCATCAGAGAGACTTGCTTCGGCAATCAAATGCGTTGTTCGCGACTCCCGAAGTCCCAAAACTAAACAATAAGAAGCAGCCTATGTTGTACATTGCCACCCGTTCTACAATTTCACCAATTGATCATTTGGGTATATAGTGCGCACAAAATTCAGTGCAAATCAAATTCAAGTTCAGAGTTATGGATTGCGTAGATCAAATAAATGTTGAAGTGCCTACAGAGTATTTAAATTTGATTGGAACAAACAACTCGTACACTCCTGAGGAGACTATCGACTTTAACTACCTTGATAATTGTCTATCAATATTCAAATAAAAAATATTTCATTAAAACAAAAATGGCCATTTTTATTGATTTTTTCTTGAATTTGATCTTGCAGTTTCTAGCAGGTTTACAAAGTTAATTTAGTATTTGTAGACCGGAAGAACTTATTTAATTTAATAAATCTGTTGCTAGATGGACAATCGTAATCAAATCGTAATTAAATCGTAATTCAGATTATGATCATGGCATTCATATCAACATGCCAAATCAATTGGGGACCAGTATCTTAAGTCTGATCTGTTATCCATGCACGTTGTTAGAGTAGGTATCAAAGTTGCTACACAAGTTGGCAGGACGCTTCCTGGTAAACTCTAATCTGGTACTTAACGAGAGTGACGCGAATATACCTAGCTGCTGCTGCAGCAGTTCCTGGTGTTGCTGAGAGAGACCTAGTTACCAGGTATGTGATGACTAGAAGAAATTGTTGAGAAACTTCGAGAGGTTCAACTCTGATCAAATAAGAGAGTAACAACGCAGAGAATTCTACGACCTGTGTATATTGGTTTGTATTGTCCAAAAAGATAAAAACGCAAACCAATGTATTCATCTTGTGTAGTGAAGAACCTAAACCCTCTCTCTCAAATGAAAAAGGGTATGCTTCGCGTATAGAAAGTTAAGCTAAAGTTAACAAATGCATCAAGAATGCAGGCTTTTCGGCTGTTTCTTTCATTCATTTTGAATCAAGATAAAATCGCCGAAAAATTATTGTGTTGAATTTATTGAAATTGTAGATTTATAAGCTGCAAATTGTTTAGATAATAAAATAAAATATATATAAAATAAAGTATATAAACAGCATAAAGTCCACGCGTAAACATCTATAAAACAAAAGCTAATATAAATAATAATAATATGTGAATATGCTTTTTGGATTGCAAGTTGGCCAAATACTTTATCGTGCATATTGTGGGGGCCACGACAACAGTTTTTCAACTTCGTGGTAAACATCCTGTTTTGTAAAATGAGTTTTACAGTTATTTATGTATATATAGATTGCCTTTATCGGCGCTTAGAGCTTGGACGTTGTGGCGGCATCCGCTTGTAAATCATATAATAAAATATTTATGCAGCTCTCGTGTGCCCCTGCAGCCCACCTTTAGCCGCAGTCCCGCTGTCGGTATCTCTCGCTCTCTGTGTGGTTTTTTGCAGTGTATTTAGATAGAGCGAAAATAATGTCAACTGCGACTCTGCTTGGCTGCAGCAGCTGCTGCTCGCATTATCGTGCAACAAATCATTGAAATAGACTGCGCGGCATTAGTTGTGTTAATTTATGAGCCATTTATGAAATATTTACAAATTTTTAAGCTATTATTGATGTTGCCACTGCGACTATTGTTATGACACACACAGATTTTTCGCCACCAATAATATTTATCCTCGCTTCAGTTCAGTTCAGTTTAGTTCGGTTCGGTTTTGTGAGTTTACAAATTTGTTGGCCTTTAGTTGTTATTTTTCGCCTGCAGCGCGTCAGCTGGCTTTTATTTATGAGCTTTTTGTATTTTTCCTGGCCTCCGCCGGATGTTTAGTAGCCATTGTTTTGTTGCTTTTATTGCTGCTGTTGCGCTGCATTGCATTAGTATCTACAAATGTTGCAAAAAATTTTAATTATGCAAGCATTCGGCAATTTAATTCATATACAAATAAATTTACATTTTATCGCCAAAAATATATATATAGGATTTTTATCTCGAATATTGAGTAACTCATAAATTGTTGAGCAGCTGCGTTTTTATTTATTTTTATATTTTATTTATTTAATTATCAAAATCAAGCAAAAAGAAAGAAAACTAAATTCTTCTAAATTAAATTTCTACGACGATGACAAATAAACAAGTAAGAGAGCTGTAGTCGAGACTGCTCTAGATGAGTCGAAATCCCCTGAGCCCTTCTTTGAACGAATCATATTCCAGGAATGCTTCGTTTCGATTCTCCACGTATAAGAAACTATACATGCAAAAACACGAGCACACACACACACGCTGATCTACGCTTGTACGCCTGTATGTGTGTGAGCATTGCAAGCGTCTTGCTGCCTCTCTGTCTCTCTTGCTGGGCCGCGTGGATTATGCTGCCAGAAGTTCTGTGATTCGTAATTCTGTTTCTAGACAGACAATCGTATGCAAACGTTCAGATTTTGATCATGTCATTAATATCTATACGTGAAAGCAAACTGTATGTCTCTAGTATTTGAAATACATTTTTTACACATTTGGGGGTGTGGGGAGGAGTTGGGGACCGGAATCCAAAATCTGACAAAAACCGAAATTGTATTAAATTAGTATCTATGTATATATAAGTTAAGGAGGTAGTCCAGGATACGTAGTAGGCTGGATTCTCCTATCAAACATGAGAGCAGAATACAACGTACGGAGCTGATTCTGTTCAGTTTATATTTCGGTTAGTTTACATCTATTGTTCCTAAATTATACAAAGTTCTATTAAATATATTATTTCATGGAATCCAAGTGTATTTGTCTACGCAAGAATATAACTCAGTGCACATATCGCTACTCTCGTAGTGTGTGTGCGCTTAACTGGCGCCCGAGCAGGGACCCACATTCTTCACAGTATGGAAAGTAAAATATGGCGCAAAAATAACTAAATAAGTGATAATTCAATAAAAACCATAACAAATAAATTGTTCATTCTTGCGATGAACAATTGTTGGCTAAATGGTGGTACTTCTGTGATTTGCAGGGTATCAAGGTTCAAAGCCTTGCCACGATAACATAACGTAAGTGATAAAGTAATAACATAATTGCAGGTGAAACGGTGGTACCTCTGTATTATGTCAAGCGTTCCTTGAGCGTATGCAAGTATCTCGGTTCAAATCCGTGCCGTAAGTCAATTCAATAACATAAAAGAAATTTGTTGGCAAGTGTTGTCACAAATATTATAAAATAACATAAAAAAAGTTAGCAGGTAAAATGGTGGTACCTCTGCATCATGCCAAGCGTTCCTTGAGCGTATGCAAGTATCGAGGTTCAAATCCTTACCGTAAGGCAAACATTATAACAATTTATAAAAAAGCGTTATCTACTGTGTCGGATGATGGGTGCCGTAAGTAACTATAAAATAATATAAACCACTGCAGCAATTTATTGCGGGTGGTCATATAACAAAATTGAGGCGGTTGACTGGATAGGACGTGCAATAAATAACCAAACAAAAACATGAAATATGTAATATAAACAATATAAAAACGAATTGCGTTAGACTGCCCCATTCGATCGTGGAATCATCCTTACCCTAGTAGGTTCTTCTAGAACTAAAGAGGATAAATAAGGACTTCCCAACCTAGGCACTGGTTGTCGTTTTGGTTCAGTTGTGCAATATATAACTAAATAATATAAAGATAAACAATATAAAAAGAATTGACCAAATGAGTCTGCCCAGTTGACTGTGGAACAACCCTCACCTTAGTAGGTCTTGTACCAAAAAGGAACCTGGGGGCTTCCCTAGCCATATAAATAAATAAAATCGTTTACCGAGGAATCGGAAACAAACGTATAACTAAATAAGTCGAACAATAATATAATAATAATAATAAAAAAATAATAATTTAACAAAAATAATAGTATTGAAATAATAATAATAGTCAATAATTAAAATCACAATTTATATTAAAAAAATTTGTACACATTGCAACTCTGTGAAAACGTTTACTAATTTTATCTCCACAGGAAGAAGTGTGACGAGTGGCTGCCTTGAAACGATAATCAAGCTAAAACTAATTAAATTATTATTTAAAAAAAAATTTTTTTGCTCTGAATGAAGTAGGCCTTGACATCGAATCACATGATATCTGGCTGTTCAAAATTTAGTTTGTTCAGTTCACTTTTCAACTGTGTAACTGAAGCATATAAAAAAAAAATTTTTTTTCTTTCAAAAAAAAACAAGTAAGAAAGCTGTAGTCGAGACTGCTCGACTACGAAATCCCCTGAGCCCTTCTTCGAACGAATAATATTCCAAGAATTATTCGATTCGTTTCTACACGCATGCAAAACCACACGCACACATAGACATTGATCTACGCGTGCATGCATGTATGTGTGTATGCATGTGTGTAAGCATTGCAAGCGTTTTGCTGTCTCGCTGCTTTGCTGCTGCGCCGCATGGGTTTTGATGAGAAAACTTTGATGATTAATAATTCTGTTTCTAGATGGACAATCGTATTGATATCTTCAGATTATGATTGATATTCATATCTATATGCTAAACCAAACTGCATGTCTCTAATATTTGAAATAAATGCATTTTTTCATATTTGGGGGGTGGTGGGGCGAAGTGGGGACCGGAATCCAAAATCTGACAAAAACCGAAATTGTATTAAATTACTATCTATATATATGCAGAAGATTTGGAGACTCTAACTCTAAAGATGAATTAGCTAGAATTTTATAACTGGTTCCCGATAAATTCGTTTATCGATAACTTCCCAAATATACAAGTTATCGAATTTCTGAAACAAACTCGTACTGCGCGTGCAATATACGAACCTAACACAAAAAGAATGAACTCTCTAGCTTTTGTATCTTCGGAAATCGACGCGTTCATACGACGGACGGACGGACAGACGGACATGGCTATATCAACTTTTCTCGTCACCCTGATCAAGAATATATATACTTTGTGGGGTCTGCCACGCCTCCTTCTGCCTGTTACATAATTTTAACAAAACCATTATACCCTGATTTCCCATTTTCAATGGGCTCAGGGTATAAAAATAAGTAAAAAGAAAAGCAAAAAGCATTCAAAATTTTGTTTTTTCGACTAAGTTCAAAATTTGTTTTTTTTTTGACAATTAAATTTGATTTATTGCAAATAAATAATAGACTAATCAATCTAGAGAAAGAGAATGCAAAGCGTTTTCCAGTAACCCCACAACAAATCCCATTGGCTCGCCCACGAAATGAGTATGAGTTAAATGAAATTGCAACATTACCAGACTGCGTGAAGGAATTACGTCCTTTTGAAGGGAACGTTTCGGAATACGTTCCGTGGATAAACAGAGCTGATAATATACTTGAAGATTACTCTATTGTCAAAGAAAGGCCACTCTATCGAGCAATTATTTTGCATATTCGTGGGAAGATTGTGGGTAACGCCGATATCTCGCTCTCATCGTATAATGTACCGGATGATGATTGGCCCGAAATAAAGAGTTTTAAATTTGCATTATGCAGATAAAAGAGATGTGCGTACCCTTGAGTATGAATTAGGCCAAATGGTTCAAGGACAAGATGATGTGGATTCCTTCTACATGCGGATCAATAATCAATTTTCCTTAATACTTCAGTCTCTAAAATCCGGAGGGCAACCGACTGCAGTAATGTCTGCTTTGATAGAGTCATATAGAGACAAAGCCCTAGATGTATTCATAAGAGGATTAAGTGGAGACTTATCGAGGTTGTTAACAGTTCGCCAACCAAAAAGTTTGCCGGAAGCTTACGCGGTTTGTATGAATCTAGAGCGAGCAATATATGCGACTCAATACCCTCCTGGAAATAGGTTTCAACCCAGGGGTATTAATAATAATTCCTATCGACAGCCTGTACCTATGTTCAATGCTACATATCCTCAAGTCGGTCTTCCAACGAACAATACAAGACGAGTCTTACCAAGTCAAAAGCCAGCATTAATACCAAGATATTCGACTCCAAGACTACCCATTAAAATGGAGACAAATCCTTCTGGCCAGTCTTATCGTTCGAATCTTGATAATCGAATAGTTGCCAAAAGGAGTACGAACGATGCACCCGAAACTGATCAAGGTCCTGAAACCGTTTACTATGTTGAGACTACGGAAGCTTGTGAAAGCAATCTTCAACCAATTCAGCAAGAGGAAGATCTAACCAATGATACTGGAAGTCAAATAAATTTTATGAACGAAGCCTCTCTAGTGTACCATACATAAAGTATGATACGAAAGAAGGGATAATTGATACTGGAACAAACAAAAATTTTATTAACCCTAAAATAGCCAGAGGTTGCGTCAGTCTTCAGAAACCATTTCAGGTGCAATCAGCGGCTGGAAATATTCAAATCACTCATAAACTTAGCGGACCATTCTTCGCTTCCTTAGGAAATAACACTGTACTCACATTTTATGTACTCCCCGGCTTGAAAAGCTTTGATGGCATCATAGTGATGATACTCTGAAAGACCTTAAAGCTCTGATAGACAGAGAGCGGGATGAACTTGTAATACTATCAGGAATTAGAATACCACTTTTTGCAAAACAATCCCTAGATGTCAATGCTTTGCTTGACGTTGAACACACTGAAAGCGTTAAAACGATATTAAAGTCAATAATAGATGAGTTTTCTGACATATTTGGACCACTTTCAGTGGACAGGGCGATTGAAACCACAGTCAGAGCGGAAATCCGAACATCAACTCAAGAACCAATATATTCTAAAATTTACCCATATCCTGCAAGCATGCGAAAAGAAGTAGAGAAACAAATTGAAGAACTGTTACATAACGGTATAATCAAACCATCTAAGAGTCCTTACAATTCGCCTATATGGGTGGTTCCCAAAAAACCAAAACCAAATGGAGAGAAACAATATAGAATGGTGATCGATTTCAAACGTCTCAATGCGGTGACTATTTCTGATACATATCCAATACCTGACATCACTTCCACTTTGGCTAGTTTGGGCCAAGCTAAATTCTTTACAACACTTGATTTAACTTCAGGCTTTCACCAAATCCCCATGAAGGAGTCAGATACTCCCAAGACTGCCTTTTCAACGTTAAATGGAAAATATGAATTTCTTCGCCTTCCTTTTGGGTTAAAAAATGCACCTGCAATCTTCCAAAGGATGATTGATGATGTTTTAAGGCCATACATAGGAAAAATTTGTTATGTTTATATAGACGATATTATAGTCTTTAGTAAAGATTACGAATCACATTGGGACAACCTCAAAACAGTTTTGAGAGATTGAGAGACTAAACTTCAGGTAAATTTGCAAAAAACACAGTTTTTACGTACGCGGGTGGAATTTCAGTTCCAATCAATTTTAATAAGGAGGAATTGGAAACTTTTAACACACTTAAGAATCTACTGTCATCATCTGAGGTTTTGGCCTTCCCTGACTTTGAAAAGCCGTTCTGTCTTACTACAGACGCATCAAACTATGCTATTGGGGCAGTTCTTTCTCAGGACGATAACGGAAAAGATAGGCCAATCGCGTACATATCTCGGTCACTAAGCAGTACTGAGGAGGGTTATGCAACAAATGAAAAAGAAATGCTTGCTATAATATGGGCATTAGATAATTTGCGATCATATTTATATGGAGCAAAGTTAATTAAGGTGTATACAGACCATCAACCATTGACTTTTGCATGTGGAAAGAGAAACTATAACGCAAAGCTTAAGCGTTGGAAGTCAAGAATTGAAGAATATAATTGTGAATTATTTTACAAACCTGGCAAGGCAAATGTCGTCGCGGATGTTCTTTCACGAATTCCGCCACAAGTTAATCATCTGAGCACAAGGTCTCTAAATGGTTCCGACTCTGAATCTATGGCAACGGTGCACAGTGCCCTCCAGGACGCTTCAGACTTGATTCCCTACGTAGAAGTGCCTATTAACGTTTTCAGAAATCAATTGATATTTGACCAAAACAGAATTAACTATGACAAAGAAACACCACAAATAGGATATAATCGACACTTAATACCTATAAGCAATCACAATATAAATAGTCTGTCAATCTATTTAAAACAATATTTATCACCAACAGTTGTAAACGGTATCAAAATTTCAGAACAATTCATAAAAACACTTCAATCATATTATTTAGAGTCGT